>JAHDVF020000500.1:600000-885335 GCA_022606425.2 Lepidostoma basale | reverse complement strand
TAATATTTCAAAAAATTTCAGCTTGCTAACGTTAATGAAACACCCGTCTGTAAAGTGTTAAAGGGCGTACAGCGTGGGCACAAGTAATATTAGATAGTTGCTGATTAATCGCTATTTCTCATCTCCAGAACAGCAAAGTTAACTAAGTTTAAAAGGTGGTTTAACAGGAATTTCATAATATCACGGTTTAGTGAAATATTAATTATGAAATTAATAATTAAATTTGCAACAAAGTAATTCTTCTTAAAATGGCAAGATTTAAATTAAGCGTATGTGTGGTATGAAGTTAACATTCGAAATTTGTAAGAAAACATATTAATTTAATTTGCTCATCGTGGGTCATAAATTACCATAAAATATATAAATTGGAAATAAAAACTAAATAATTTACTAATTAACTAACCTTTACGCAGTTTCCCCGCAGGAGTAGGAAGAGAGAATGGACCGCCATACTGCTCTATCCTGGGATACCTTTCGAGCCTCCTAACATGTCGTATCACGCACGCCCGTCAATTTAAAAATATATAAATTAATTTTTTTTATTTGGAACAACGAATTTCTAAAAAGAAAACTTAATGATGTCAAAAATTCAAAGTGTTGATTTTTCTTTTTATATATTATTTACTTGGCAGTGCACAATGGGGTTCTGACCTGAAAGTTCCGACCATTATGTATGTAATTGAGGTCTGGAGATTGCAGAAGAAGGATGAAAGTAGGATAAATGCCGTATAAATGAGATCACTAAGAAGAATGTGCGGAAAACAATGTAAGATAGAATACCCAATAAAGAAGTCAGAAAAGACTGTAAGGCGAATGAATGCGTCCTAAATAAAAATAAAAAAAGGATTACTAAGATGGTTTGGACATATGAAACGAATGGATAGGGGAAGAATGGTCAAAAAGATTTATAAAAGTAGATTAAATGGAAAAATAAGTCGGGGAAGATCAAGGAAGACATGGCATGACCAAATTAAAGTAAAAACAATCGACGAGCGTGCGTGTCACGGTGTGTGAATGCAGAAGAGGCGCGAGAGTTATGTCAGGATAGAATAGTTTGGCGGTAGATCCACTCTGCCTACACCTCCGGGGAAACGGTGTGATGGTTAGTTAGTTATATTTTGCATTCCTAGGATATTTTGAAAACGGTATTTTAAAACAAAAAGAAAATTATTATTCAAGGATTAATTGTATCTCAATAGAGACGATGATGCAAATTGGAAACAGAATATGCTGATCGAGGCGTTTACAGGACCTATGACCTGTCATTGGTTGGGTAGCCTTTCACATAGCGTTAAAAAGATCTTCTGCTTAATGCTTCAAATCCAATCTCCATAGATGGCGCTAGTGTGAAGATTGAAACTACCATGTAAAGGGTGGTATTACAGATTAACATATATACAACTTCCAAAAATTTGTCAGACATGGTGGTCATAAGAAAATGTGGAATGGGGAATGTTGTATTACATAATGCGTGCACTTAACCCAACCAATGACAGGTTATAAGTTATGTAAACGCCTCGATCACCATATTCTGTTTCCAATTTGCATCTTCGTCTCTATTGAGATACAATTAATCCTTGAATTGATAACCCGTAATGGGTAAAATCCAGTATTCGTCTACAAGTATTTGTATATATTCAAAATGTTGTAAAAAATTATTATTGACCTTATAAAATATGTCAACTGGTACAACTATAATAAAATCAAAATATAATATTGACGTGTCAGATTCAATGTAGTTTCATATCACGGAAAATGAAAATGCCCTGGAAAATGTTTCTCAATCTTTAATTAACTCCTACGTTACTTTTAAAAGCAATTCATGTTATTTAGATACACGAAAAACCTTATTTAACTAGATCTAGTCAACTGATAGTGACTAAGTTTTGTGGCGAACAAAATAATATTATCCGCAAAACCGTTTTGATTTTAAACGATAAACTTAATTTGCTCGGAAACAAAACAAACCGCGTAATGGATTCGCGAAACTAGTTTTAGTCAAATTAATAAATTCCCAGAAGGTCCCGCGCCAGTCACGACTTGGTTTCTGGTATAACTATCGCACAAACCCGGCTAATTTTAATGGCTCGGAAAAAACTTTTTCTATCAATGACGATATACGTGTGCTGCACGGGATGCTTAGATGATTTTCGCGTGGAATTGTGTGGGATTGTGCAAACTCAATTTGTGGCATCACCAACGGCGCTATATCCTGAAATAAGCCTTGGCTGCCTCCAACACGGCCTCCGCCACTACTCTCCTTAATGCTCACAGCAACATTAGACGAGATATTACTTACTTACTTACTTAGACAGCCGTTGTCGTCCACTGCTGGACATAGGCCTCCCCCATACTTCTCCACGTATCCCTATCTTGTGCCTTTGGCATCCAATCGCCAGCAATTCTTCTAATGTCATCGGACCATCGTGTGGGGGGTCTCCCTCTGTTTCGTTTGTCTTCGCGGGGTCTCCACTCTACCACCCTTCTGGTCCATCTATCGTCTACCAATCTGGCAACATGTCCCGCAAATGAAAATTTAAGCTTCGCTACCCTTGCGACGACATCTGTTACTCCCGAGCTTCTACGTATTTCAGTATTTCTTATCCGGTCTGAGAATCTTAGCATGGCTCTTTCGTGTTTCCTCTGTGCTACACGAAGTCTCCTTATGACATAATATTAATAAAAAAAACTTTTTCTATCAATGTCGATGTACGTATGCTGCACGGGATACTTAGATTATATTCCTGTGGAATTGTCTGGGATTGTGCGATTTTAAGCACGATTGTTGTTAGCGAAAGCATTTTTAAACCCAGGTTTGAGAATGTCTTCGCAAGGCGAGTGTCTAAGTCATAAAATTTATCTATTTATTGCAGAAAAAAACTCTGGAGTTTAACCAGGAATAAAAAGATATTTTTTTGTATTTGTGCTATCCGAATGTCGTTGAAAAGGTGGCTATGCTCAGTTTTGGAACATGTTGCCATATTGGTAGACAAAAGATGGACCAGAAAGGTAGTGGAGTGGAGAAAAAGGTTGGAAAAGCAATGGGTAACCAGGAAAGTCTGGTGATATTAGAAAAAATCCTGATGACTGAATGCGGAGGGCACAAGATAGAAATAAGCGGAAAAGTATGGGAGAAGCCTATGTCCATCAGTGTATGATGTCGGCTGTATAAGTACGTAAGCAAGAACTATACAAGGTAAACAACAACAACAACAAACCATCACGCCGTTTCTCCACAGGGATAAGCAGATAGAATGGACCACCATACTACGCTATTCTGACACACCTCGTTAGCTTCCTCCACATTCATACAACGACTCATACACGTCGCGGATTCTTCCGACTTCTAACATGACCAATCATATGTCCGAACCAACGCAGCGATCCTTTCATAATTTACATTCCTTTCTTATATCAGCATTTGAAATTACGTCGTACATTTCCACCACACATACGTCTTTGGGACCGTTAATACAAGATTAATAATAATAATGCCCATTGGGGGTGAGTTCGAGCATAGACGACCTTCGTGGCAGAGTGGTAAAAGCTCTGACTTCCATACCGACCCGAGTCTGTCTTTGGTCTGGTGTAGAATTCACGTGACAATAAAATGGTGATATATTGGCTACCTATCACATGTCACGAGAATCAATATAATAGCTAAAAATAAATTATATACAGTAATAGGGTTCAAACGACCTGTTGAATACATAAAAAAAAAATTAGGAGCACAAACATATTTAGAACTGTCTTCTGTGCTGCCTGGTGAGGCAATAAAGTCCTATTTTAGATTGACACACTTTATCATTCTTCGGACAAGGATATTCTGCCCCCAAGGCTGGACCCCGTCCTCTCCGTCTCCCTAGCCCTTGGCACGACTCTTCTTCACTCCGCCCTATCGGTTTCCAACTGCTCCCAGTCCCTTTGCCTGTTTATACTCTTCAATACAGTATGCAGGTTGTCCATATCTCCCATTATATATCCTTATATACAGGGTGTCCCAGAAATCAACGTCAAGCAATAAACGGGTGATAGGCCAAGTTGTTTCAGTTATCAGAAAAATATTTAATTAAATTTTGGTCAAGTACTTTTCAAATTATACCTTTCAAAAATTATTTGGAAAAAATGACACCCTGTTTTCGATTCCTGTGACTACAAATATTAACTTTTCTTAGATTTATTTTCTGTGATGTAACCATGAATTACATTTCTGTAAATTTCAGTTTAAAATTAAAACCTGCCTTAGTTTTAAATAAAATGGTAGAGTTTTGCCCAACATTGAATTCAGAATAATTACATCGCCCAACTTTAACCGACTGTACTGGAAAAAAAATTACAACGCTATTTTGGCAAGTGACTTTGAAAGTTGGCGCGTTTAGTCTGGATTCTAAAATAGTATGACACTTGCTAGAAAACTTCTTAATTAACTAACTAACTAACTAACCATCACGCCATCTCCCCGAAAGGGTAGGCAGAAAGAATGGACTGTCACACTTTTACTGATGCGGCACTCCATCCTTCTCTTTTCGCTGTGATGGGTTGCGAACCTCATCGCCACCAATTGACATCTCCCGCGCACACTTCGATCGTGCAACACCCACAAAATAAATCTAAAACAAATAATATGAAATACAATGATATAAAATAAAATAACAAAATAAAAATAATATAACCAAAATATTCTTTTTAGATGGTGCACATATTGTCTATTTAATTTATGTTCCACGAATCCACCGTTTTTTTTAATTTAGCACATGATGTAATAACACATAATGTTTTTTTCGATGTTGCACATGTTGACATGGACGATCCGGACTTTTGTGTTTTTTTAATTTATGTTACACGTATCCACCGTTTTTTAAATTAGCTGTAATTAGGCACTTAACCAGCAAGAACTTTAAAATAATATTGAAGAAATTATTCAAATTGACATTGGAACAAATGAAACATTTATTTTTACACCTGTCAAAATTCTTTATAAAAACGATAAAGCTAATATAATTTTAACAGCAAAACAGCACAAACATATTACGTGTCACAATTAACTATTATAAAGTGCGGCAACAGTTAAATTGACCAAAACAATTCACTTATACGCGAAATATCTCCAAATTTACAGGAGCACCAAATGAACCAAACCAAATTTTCAAAATCAGAACTTCTTAATTGAGGAGAAAAAAAAGTTTAAACCTAATTTCTTGCCAATTCTATTTAATTAGATAAAATGTAAGGTGGAAGTGAATTTAAAAAAATATGTAATCTCGTACAGGTTCCAGTATATGGCGTGATGGCCGCCATTGGTTTTTTTTAACCTGTTTCATTTACTTAAATAAATAAATCTAATTACGCCCCATCGCAAACATTTCTCGAATCGTCCTAATTTGGCGACGTGTTGTTGTGAGAAAATACCTCTAATTGGGGCTGTAATGGCTTCCAGTTAAAGATGGAACTGCATTTTTGGGATGGAGCAACTCAGAAAACGCGATGGAAATTAAATACCATTTAAATATTTGCCGTTTGTTAAAACCATTAAAAATTTTCCAAGAGATTCAGTACTTGGAGTGATATTAAAACTGAGTACTTATCTGAAATTTTTAAAAGTGGTTACCTGCTTAAAGATCATGTAAAAGAATCGCCAAATTATTTTAAAGATTTCAACATTTTATATCAGTGGCGGCTTCAGTTTATGTTATTTACGAACTTGTTATTTAAAAAATAAATTAAAAACACTTATATTCAAATTGTTTTGTTACTCGAAATGGAGCGAAACCGATTAGTTCTAAAAAAAACAATTCAGGTTGTGTTAAAAAAAATTATTCGATTGTTTTAAATAATGTCACATCACAAACACCTTCATACGATAATATATTTTTATATTTTTCATATTATTATTCTGATGAATTATATTTTAAGTGCGCCGTTTTGTAAAATCAATTACTCCAAGGGCGCACTAGGAAATGACTGACCGAACAGTGCAGTCTTTAGAAGTTTCTTAAATTAAACGTCACTATCCTCATACTTAATACTAACATGGAGGCTATTCCACGACAACGGACCCGCAACGCTGAAAGCACGATCACAGAAACTTTTTTTATTGGCGGGAATTGTAATGTTGTTTGTTTCTACTGATCGGAGTGAACGTTGCCTTTCCGTTGGCATGGGTGTCACGCAGAGGTCCGATATATACGCTGGCGCTCTCTGGTGTCGAGCCTTAAACACTATATTATTATTGTATATAACATACAGGAATCAAAGAACTTTAATTTTATGTTTTAGAATTAATGGATTGTATATTTATTAATGGAGGACACAATTAATACGAATTAAATCGTATATTTTCTAGATGATATATTATATTTTATTGTAATGACATATTTCGCCATGCTTTTGCATTATGAAATGTACATTATCATACAATATAATAAAATTACTAGGAAACCGACGTTTTCATTCGTATTCATTTTTTAATACAGAGTTTAAAATCATTGTTCAAGAAACAAAGTACATCGCATGCATTCTTGGCATTTTATAATCATATTTTGAATCTCTTGAATACCATAAAATATTTTAACAAATTAAAGACTCGTTTAGTTTATTCTTCGCTAGTTCCAATCCAAATGATTCGTTCGCACCTAAAGATTAACATTTTTATGGTTCTTGAGATGCCACTAAGGCCTTTAATGTGGTAGTTGCTTAAAAGAGCTTGTAAGTGGTAAGAGCTCTGACTGCCATACCGAAGTTTCCAGGTTCGATTCCCGGCGATGGCAGTGTGATTGTCACACTGTCTTTGATCTGGTGTAGAATTCTCGTGACAATAAAATGGCGATAGATTAGCTACCTATCACATGTCACGGGAATCAATATATCAGCTCAAACAAATTGTGTACAGTAATTGGGTTTAAGCGACCTGTTGTATACGTAAAAAAACTTGAAATATGGAACGCATGGATAAAAAAAGAATGGTTAAGAAAATATAACTACGTTAACGGTGAAATTGAAGTACGGGGTCGTGGAAGACCGAGGAAAACTTGGCATAATTAAAATGACCAGATAAATCAAATTTAAAGGTCGGCCATGTTAGAAGTCGGAAGAATCTACGTGCGTGTATGACTCACTGTATGAATATGGAGGAAGCTAGAGAAGTGTCAGATCTAATAGTGGGGCGGTCCTCATTGCCTGCCCCTTCGAAGAAAAAACGTGATGGTTTGTTGTTGTTGTGTTGTTCTGTTGTTGTGTTGTACTGTTGTGTTGTTGTGTTGTTGTGTTGTCGTGTTGTCGTGTTGTTGTGTTGTTGTGCTGTGTGTTGTTGTGTTGTTGTGTTGTTGTGTTGTTGTGTTGTTGTGTTGTTGTGTTGTTTCTGAATTTTTTTTTTCGAAGTTCAGGAAAAACATTCATCGCCAAATGAATTGTAAGAAATGTTCCTTTTTATTTCTCATGTTGGCAGTCCTGTCTATTAGTCTACGGCCAGGTCCACGAGAAGCTGTCAATCCGGGTCGATAGATGCTCCGCGCGGCGAGTATTTTTTCAAATAATAATTTGCGCAATTTCAATAGCTGGACGGTTTGCTTTCAAGACACGACTCGCGCATAATGGCGGTTATTACCGAATTACCATAAAAATGGGCAACATCTAAAGTTCAAGGTAGCCATTGTTTTTTCGTTAACAATGATTTCTTAGAACTTGATTGGCGATATTTATTGCCTTTATCATTGGAGGCAGTTGCATACGATACTAAAAACATTATAAGTACAGATATTTATACGTTTTTTTTAAACATATATAAATGCATCAGCATTGCATATTGAAATAAAACAATAGTAAAAACTAAAATCTATAATTATTATATTGTTTATAACTCTAAATAACTGTTTTCGGAAACCGAAGAAAACGTATTTATATATTTATTGTTTCTTAAACAGTAATGTTACATTCCTATTCAAAAATTAACACGAACGAAAACGCCTGTTTTCTATAAGTATTATTATAGTTTTTTGCGAATGACATGTTTCACCTGTCTAAGACATTATAACAATAAAACAATAATATGGTAACTTGTAATGCGCCGTTTTTGTGATGTAATCACCTCAAGGGCGCATTATAACGTATTTTAAATCTAAATATGAACTAATCATTCGTGATCATTTAGAAATTATGAGGATTATATAAATTGGTTTTTAATTTGGGTATGAAATATGAAAAAAACGGGTTTACAACTTATACACGCTCGTCGATTGATCTGACTTCGAACATTGCCAGCTTTTCATCATCAGCCATCTGTCATCCACTGCTGAACGTAGGTCTCTCCCGAAGCACGCCACCGCTCCCTATCCATTGCCGCTCCCATCCATCCATGTCCAGCAAATCCTCTTCAGATCGTCGGTCCAGCAGGCAGGGGGACGTCCAACTACGCGGTCTCCACTCCAGAACCCGTTTCTCCCATCGGCCGTCGGTTCTCCGACAGATATCTCCAGCCCGTCGCCACTTCAGCCCGCCCATCCTCAAAACCACCTCAGTCACCTTGGTTTGTTGTCGAATAAATTCGTTTCTAAATCTGTCCCTCAAGGTTATTCCAAGCATGGGTCTTTCCATGGCGCGTTGGACGACCTTGAATCTGTAGACTAGACCTTTTATCAGTGTCCACGTCTCGGCTCCGTACGTCATGACGGGCAAGACGTACTGGTTGAAGACTTTAGTCTGAGGCATTGTGGTATTTTAGAGGTGAGAACATGACGTAATTTTCCAAAGGCCGCCCAACGCAACTGAATTCTTCAATCGACTTCTTTGTGTGTTGTTTCTACCTATGTTGTATGATTTGGCCAAGATATGTGTATTCTTGTACCACTTCGAGAGCCGACCCATCGACGGTTGCTGATGTCACCTTTTAGTAATTGATAAATTTGGTCTTCCTCGACTTCTTTTACCATTCACTCAACTTGTGTATTTACTTTTGACTGTTCTTCCCTCATCCCTTGTATGATCCTTTCTTAATTTTATTTAGGACGCATTCATCCACCTTGCAATAATTTCTTCATGTTTCATTTATGTTTTTCCGGAAATTATTTTTAGTGATCTCTTTTCTACGATATTTATCCTACTTTCATCATAATTCTCCCAACTCCGAGCTTCACTACAATTTAAAATTCGAAACATTATATTTTACCAGAGTTATATAAAGAAATATAGTATATTCCGGCAAAGAATGATTTTAGCCAATTTTATTAAATCCGATGTGAAAATTTTAAGAAGATAAACGCCTATAATCAAATTTAATCATTTATATATATAAAAAATTATACACTGAACCATAAACTTCTTAAGAATATTAAGCACATGTCAATAAACTAATAACTTAGTAACGGAATAAAAGAAAATAACTTAATTGCATATCTACTTAGTACACAATTGCTATATTAAATATTCCTATTGCAAATTATTGTATTATTACTTAAAATAATGACGTCAAGTAATTTATATTTGGATACTTTTGAGATAAGCATACAAATTATTTTACAAATAAAATTTTATGTCTATTTTTCTTTTATATTTCGGCTTTGAAAAATTATTTAAGTGAAAAGAATTAAAATGTTATAAGTGAGTTTTTTGTGAATTAAAATGCGTTTTTTTATAATATATTAAACCTTCAGCATGGTGAGAACGAAATAAACTATTTTATTTATTTTGATATCTCTTCGTCTAGACAAATAAAAACAAAAGTGGAAAAAACTAAACTTTAATTCAGAAAAAAACTAAACTTTAATTCATAAAAATATAAAAGTTACAATTTATAAAAAAAAATCAGATTTTACAATCTATTTACAAATATTTTAACTTGTATCGTAAAGACTGTACAAATATTTTAACTTGTATCGTAAAGACTGTACAAATATTTTAACTTGTATCGTAAGTTCAATCTACTTATTCTCATTATTCTTCTTTAGCTTTGATCTCTCCACTGATTGTTATAGGCCTCTTCCAAACCTTTCCACTCCTTTCCTACCACTCACCTTTCTCATCTACAGGCTACATTGTCACTGATCTCTTCACATTAAACAATATTCTTCTCTCTTAGCCCTATCCCCTTCATTTATTCTAGCACTAGGCCTTGGGTCATCCAGACTGCAGCAATTCCATGTTGCTTTTGAAGATACCGGTGGCCGACCCGATCTTCTCTTTCTAGTGTCTGGTTCTTGGGCTTTTTGGGCGAAATGGTCCCCGACCTTTCTGTACACATGATCGTATCATCGTAGACTACCCTCCTTCCCCATTTCCATCACACTGCCAACTTCTTCCAAGCTTCCTCAAATATACAAATCTACAATAAGCATAATTTAACAAAATAGTAACTACTTCAAATATATATATATTTTTAAATAACGATAAACATACTATTTTAATCACAGATGTTGAGAGATCTATGATCAGCATAAAAAAATAAGTAATTTTATTTGTGTACTTCATTTTAATTGTAAAACCTTTACTTTGCCTATTTATTAGTAAGAGAAAAACGTTTAATATTAAATAAAATGATGTTTTTTTTACTACTTCCAATTTTGGTGGAAGTGGAAGTACTTAAAAAAACATCGTTTTATTTAATTATTATTTAAAATGAACTCCCATCAAGAGATTTCAGTAAAATCATTTGATTATTTTAAAAACGTTTAATATGAAATATTGAATTTCGGCCACATGAGGAATCGGTCGACTTGCGTGCATGACGCGATATATGAATGTTGAACAGCTAGAAAGAAAAGTGTGACGATCCATTATTTCTGCCCACCCTTTCGGAAAAACAGTGCGATGGTTAGTTAGTTAGTTTAAATTGACTAATTTTTAATGGGACAATTATTGTTTTTTTGCCTACTTTTAGCGACAGGAAGTAAAAATGAAAAAGATAACGGACGACGTCAGAAATTTTGGATAACCGGATTGCATAATAGTAGTCATGGCGTTGAGTAGCGGATAAGTATATCGTGTCGAACCATCAACAATATAATTCGAAGTTATTTGCATTAAGTACATTTTAACAAGTTCTTTTACTTTGTATTGAAAAATAACTCGAATATTTAAAATGTAAGACCGCAGAAATATCTTTACAAAAGACTTTCCAATGAAGTTAAGATTATTACGATATAACCAAGTTAACACATAACTTGGCACCTTTTTAATGATCAGCATTCAACTGTTTTATTCGTAGATTTAAATTGAGTTATACATAATTGCGTAATTAGAAAATGTCGAGCGAGTCGGAAGGGTTGAATTCTAATGAGATAATGAGCGGACTTGTAAGCTGTCTGTTGTATGTGGACAACGCTGTCTACTTGCAGTTAGTTAGTTAGTTAGTTAGTTATTTTAATCAAAAACGTTAGTTAATATATTCAGGAAATGGTTGACAAATATAACCGAACGATGAAAGTCTGATAACACTTAATATGTGGAAAGAACGTAGGGTTTAGATAAATATGAAATATGAACATAATACGCAAATTTTCTTTATGTTATCCATCATTAAATCATTTCATATGAAAAGAAAATACAATAATGTTATATAATGCGTTCTAAATAAAATTAAAAACGAATCACTGAGACGATTTGGACATATGAAACGAATGGATGAGGGGAAAATAGAGAAAAACGATATATACAAGTAGTGTGAATCGAAAAAATAGTCGTGGAAAGCCAAGGATGTCATACATAATCAATTACTGAAAGGCGGCCATCTTCGAAATAGGAACAATTAGCGAGCATGCGGTGTGTGAATGTATAAATGGCGCGAGAGTTATGTCAGTATAAAACAGTATGGCGCGCCATACTGTTTTATACTGACATAACATGATTTATACTAACAATGGCGGTTCATGCTCTCGGCCTACCCTTCTAGTGAAACGGCGCGATGATTAGTTAGTTAGTTATAATGTTATAAACGCTGAATTAAGGCTCCATTTGATAGAATTAAGCTCCATTTCTAGAGCTTGTTTTTGCTTAGTTTTGAATAATTAATACAAATGAAAACCTCTGCTTTCTAGAAATGTTATTATAATTTATGGGATTGCGTATTTCGCCTAACTAAGGCATAATCGAATTATATTTGTTTTATACATATTTGATAATGCTTGAGAAAAGTGAAACATGTCATTCTCATAAATTATTACTTTGTATATAAAACACTAACTTAAAAAAAATTAAATTAAATATCAGACATGTTTCGGACAACCAGTCCTTCATATTTAAAATATTATACATTCGTTTATAAATACGATTAGTTTTGACAGATGTTATAAAGATTTATTTATGGCGAACATAGAAGAAATTTTACATCATTGTTCAAGAAACAATAAATACATCATTATACAATAATTTTTATGTGAATTTGAACAGTATTATTTCCACTGATGAGCCTATTTTTATCGAGAATTGTATTGTTCAAGAAACAATAAATATGTATTTTTTTAAGGCTACCGAGCTGTAAAAATATCCTTAATATAATATTCGGTTTTTTCGCCACCACATAACTTGTCTTTTCGGAGTCATCGAGTGTGATTAAGGTTAAACATCATAATACACAAAGTAATTTGATGCAAATTGGTGCCCAGACAGCTGCAGCAACGCGCGAGTCCTGCGTCGGGTGGCGGCCGAAGAGCGACTTCATCACCTCCGCTCAAGTACTGCTTATGACTTTACTCCGTGCCCTACCTGCACATGCAGGCAAATATTTGGCGAAATTTCGTCATATATTTAGCCGTATATTCAGCAAACCGTTTATTGTATGTATTGGGGCAAGGAAGGTGCCTCCAAATGTGGTGTTACTATAAACATATAGATAACAAACGGCGCCTCTGGAAACGACACAAATTGGCAAATCCTTCCACCACAGTGGCAACAGAATAAAAGATAAAATGCCATTTTGGTTAATCCAACAAACTGTTTCCCATTGATACGAAGAAGAAGAAGACCGTATATTGTTTCCTAACTGTCCTACCAGAAATACATATTATTGTATTCTCAAGACTGTGGATAAAATATATCAATTCCAGCGAATATTGGCAACCATACAAAACAAATGTTTTTTAGTGTGATTAAAAAATTTAATGATTACGAAATTATTATTATCATTATTATTATTATTTTGTTGAATCGCTCTTTACATCATGACAGCATGAGCCAAAACGATGTAAAGGTAATAATAGCTATCATAGTGATTCTCGTGACATGTGATATTTTAAATATGTGGAAGAACAAAACACAAACAGCCGTTACAATGACGAAAATACAGTGTAATATGTAGATTATCAGAAATATCGAATCATTCTAATATCTCAGAACACACCCAAGATTTTAACGATATAATGGTTGCAAATTATTCACTACTTTTACGATTATGGATTCACGTAAATGCGAAGGACAGGCATTAAAGATGGACGAATATTAAAGAATGCTTAACAGACAATTTAACGAAAACGTTAAGGAACGCTTAACAGAACAGACTAAAACTCAATTTATCTTTATTCTCTTAGTTAAATATTCATGACAAAACAGTATTTGAAGTAACTAAATAAACGATTTTTTAAGAACTTCAACCACTTGTCTTTCAAATAAAGACAAAAGTGGAAGTAGTTCTTAAAAAAACACCGTTTTATTAATTAACTGTTTCTTGAACAATGATGTAAAACTCCACATTAAATATTCAATACGAATGAAAACTTCTATTTTCTAGAAGTTTATGGTAATGACTTGTTTTGCCTGTCTAAGGTATTATCAACATTTGATAATGCCCTAGACAGGCGATACAAGTCATTCCCATAAATTATAATAAAATTTCTAGAAAACGGACATTTTCATACGTATTCATCGTTTTATTTCAATATTATTTTTAATGAATTTCCATCAAAAGATTTCAGTAAAATTATTTGATAACTAACTAAATAACTAACCATCACGCCGTCTCCCCGAAAGGGTAGACAGAAATAATGGACTGTCACACTTTTACTGATGCGGCACTCCATCCTTCTCTTTTCGCTCCGCGGGAGACGCGGTGTGATGGGTTGCGAACCTCATCGCCACCAATAGTTATCTTATTAATTTTAGATAAACGGCGTTAACACTGTGGAATTCTATATGACGAATTTTTATGAATTAAAACACTGTTTTTTCCACTTTTGAGTTTATTTTTCTCGACATGTTTCGAAGGCTTACACCTTCATGTCGGGAACAGTGTTTTAATTCATAAACGCGATGTTCGGGGGCGCAGAACCGGCAAATGTTTCAATATGTAGGAACAATAAATATGCGTATGCAAAATTGTGTATTCGAGCGAATGTGTGGGTTAGGCATTAGCATTTACAATTTACATGACCTGTGCTCGCTCGCGGACATATACATTGTAAAGTAGGGAAACACGCTGGACGTACTGCGACCCGGAGGAGTGTAAATTAGTTATAGGTACATGATTAAACTCACGTCAGCGCAGCCATATGCAAAACACAACACAAAGAATGTGGCAGAATGTTTATTTTTATAAAAGCTACTGAACAGATGTCGATTATTGTATTACAAGTTGCAACCCGTGAAATATTCATGGGAGTAAAGATTTTCTACCCTTTAAAAAGTCGCTTCACTAATAATATATATAAGAATCTATTTTTTCAAACCCCTCTAAAATTATTTTGTTTTCTGACTGTCATAAAACAAACAAATTTCAAAATAACGTTTCTGAGCATACACACTAAATATCGGGCATCCTTAAAATAAGTCCCACCCATGACAGTTTGGGCCTATCGCTGGTCCGCTTCCATTTGGAATATAGACTGCAATGCAATTGAATGCAACTGTTTAAAGACATTCCAGCAGAGCTTCCGTGCCCAAAAATGATCAAATGTACCAAAAATTACATTTGATAATGATTTAGTAAAGCCAAACATGTCATTTCCAAAAAATATATTGAAACTTTTAGAAAATCAACGTTTTAATTCGTATTATCTATATTTTATTAATGGCGTTGTGATAAACAATATAAGATATGCCGACGAGACTGTTTTATTAGCTGAAAGTGTCAGCGATCTTCAGGACCTCTTAATCTTGTTGACGAGTCCGGTGAAAGATTGGGGCTAACAATAAATGACAGCAAAACCAAATGGATGACATTCGGACGGCTTGACTACAGTGGGTCAGTATTGCATTTGAACGGCCGTAACGTTGAAAGGGTGGAAAATTTTAAATACCTCGGCAGATGTAGAGATAAAATGCAGAATTGAGGCAGCAAGAGCTACATTTAATAAAATGAAATCACTCTTCTGCAATGATAACGTAAACTTGAAACTCCGCCAGAGAATGATCAAATGTGGTCTGTTTTATTGTACGGGTGTGAAACTTGGACCCTGAAAGTTAACTCAATGAACAGACTGGAAGCATTTGAAATGTGGCTTCATCGCCGAATGCTCAGAGTTCCCTGGACAGACATGGTTACTAATACCGAAGTCCTGAGGCGAGCTAGAGTTGACAGGGAGCTGTTGTCAACTAACAAGGTTCGGAAGATTTCACATCTGGGTCATGTACTGCTTGGGGAAAAATACCACCTTCTCCAACTGATATTGGATGGAAAAATTGAGGGACGCCGAGGGCCCGGAAGGAGACAAATAGTTATTATAAAAGGAACATAGAAGTTCCCGCCACATACCCGAGGCTGTTATAGGGCGTAGCGGCGCCCTTTTATCAGCCTCGCTCGTACACTCCCTGGGCCTGTCCCCGGTCCATCCGAGACTTGCATTTAAATACGGTAACAACAAGGGGGTGCCAGACCACATTTAAACTACTCAATCTCACTTCTATGCTCCGCTGTACTTTATTGAATTAAAGGAGACAAATGTCCTAGCTGCGAAACGTGAGGGAGTGAACCGGCATCCGAAGTGTCGAGGAGCTGTTCCGAGCGGCGCAGGACAGGAATAGGTTCGCCGAGGTGATTGCCAACGTTGGGGGGACCCGACAGGGCACTTGAACAAGAAGAAGATGAACTATATTTGTATGTACCTAATTGTTTTGATTTTATCTTTCAATTTTTATGAAAATTATGAGTGTTAAGATTGAGATCACGCCTAAGCAAAAAGAAACATGTCATTGCCGTAATACAATAAAACTTTTATAAAACAGACGTTTTCATTTTTATTAATTATTTTATATGAAGTTTTACACCATTACGATGAAAACGTCTGTTACGATTTAAACCGTATAAATTATGTAACAATTTACTTCGGCGTTCGCTCTAATATGGATACAATTAGTATCGAAACCAATTAGTTAAAAAACCACGTATTAATCAATGGACAGTTAAGATAAAAACTCATGGAAAAAACTAATTGATACACACCAGATATAAAATATATAACTATGGTATTTGTATAATTTAAACCGCGCTAAATTAACTAAAGTACCTTCGCTTATGACAGTACTTTAAATTTAAATGAAATTTTTTTCATAAATAAAGAATTTCGCGTTTAAATTTTCTGTGATTACACTCCTCAATTATTTTTTTCTTATTTCGAGACAATTACGACCGTCCCTCTTGGATGCGATTTGCGGATATTAAAAATATATTATGTACAACCCACGGCATCTTTCGTATTTTTTTACCTTATTTCACAAGCATCAACTTGAGAATTAATAAGCACAAGAATAATTGTTAAAGTCTGCCAATAATATTATATTTTAATAATCCCGCATTGTTAAAGTGACGATTATATATAATTAATACGAATGAAAACGTCTGTTTTCTAGAAGTTTTATTATTTTTATGTGAATGATACGTTTCGCCTCTCTAAGACGTTATCAAATGTCTTTTATATTTTATGTGAATGACCTGTTTCGCCACAAACGTGTCATTCGCATAAAACATAATAAAACTAATATAAAACAAACGTTTTTATTCGTATTATTTTTTTAATATGAATACTTCTATATATATTTTTTTTTAATATAAATACTATTACAAATAATTAATACGAAACAAACAATTAATATAAAACTTCTAGAAAACTAACGTTTTCATTCGTATTAATTTTTAAATATGGTGTTTTATCAACCATCGCAACCCATCACACCGCGTCTCCCGCGGGGGCGAAAAGAGATGGATGGAGTGTCGCATCGGTTAATGTGTGGCAGTCCGTTCTTTCTGCCTATCTCTTCGGGGAGACGGCGTGATAGTTAGTTAATTAGTTAGTTATTTTTATACATAGATATCTTACAGCTGAGTATGTCCCACTGTCATCGAATTTTCAAATTCCCGTTTCTAAAACTAACTAACTTACCATCACGCCGTCTCCCCGGAGGGGTAGGCAGAAAGAATGGAACGCCACACTGTTCTGTCCTGACATACGCCTCTCGCTTCCTCTACATTCATACATCTTGTCATGCACGCACGTCGATTTTTCCGACTCCTCACGTGACCGACATTCAATATTTGATTGATTTGATCGTGCCACGTTTTCCTCGGCCTTCCTCTATTTCTAGCTCCGTTCACGCCGTTTACATATACCTTCTTTACCATTCTGTCTTCACTCATTCTTTCCATGTGTCCAAACCATCTTAATGACCCTTTCCTTATTTTGTTCATAACACTTTCATTCGCACCACATTCACTTCTTATACTTGCATTTGTCACTCTATCATAAACAGATTTGCCACACATTCGTCTTAGAGATCTCATTTCTCTGCATTTATTTCTTTCATCCTTCTTTTGCCAGTTCCATGCCAGTTCTACTTTCATCCTTCTTTTGCCAGTTCCATGCTTCACTTCCATACATAAGGGTCGGCACAAGAACACCATTGTGCACGGCAAGAACACCATTGTGAACAAATTCCCGTTTCAGTAATCGAATTTATAATTTTGTTAAAAACGTATGATTTCTAGAAGTTTAAATAAAATTTTAGTTATATTGTTTCGGTAAACAAATTGTTTGTAAAAATTAAATAAAAACAAACTATGAAAGATTTTTTTTTAAATGGCAAGTACGAAGAGTTGATAAGAAAAGAATATATTGACGATGTATACGGAACAAGAAATAGAGGAAGACCGATGAAAACGTGACACATCAATCAAATATTAAATGTCGGCCACGTGATGAGTCGAAGTAATCTACGAGCATGCATTACACGATGTATGAATGTGGAAGAATCGAGTGTGTTAGGAAAGAACAGTGTGGCGTGAACTAAAATTAATAAACACAATTAAATGGCGTGGCTCCGACAGCGACAGCACAGATTGTTTTACCTACCGGCCGCCAGAACCAATCTGCCTCTGGTGACACCGGTGGGAAGTGCAATTAGTCTGCTGAACGCCGTCTCCTCGGATATCGACGTCTTTCATGTTAGTGAAAGTACGTTCAGAAGGCAAATACTCTTAATTCTGGAGAGTATCCTGTCTTCCTAATATTGAACCATCTCTCGTGCGTTTCTGGTAGTATTACATTATAACTAACTAACTAACTAACCATCACGCCGTCTCCCCGAAGGGGTAGGCAGAATGAATGGACTGCCACACTTTTCTTTCCTGACATATTTCTCTCGCTTCCTCAACATTCATACATCGTGTCATGCACGCGCGTCGATTTCTCTGGCTCCTCACATGGCCGACATTCAATATTTGATTTATTCGATCGTGCCATGTTTTCCTCGGTCTTCCTTTATTTCAGGTTCCATTTACATCATTAACATATAATTTTTTTACCATTCTTCCTTCATTCATTCTTTCCATATGTCCAAACCATCTTAATGATCCTTTCATTATTTTGTTCATGACACCATCATTCGCACCGCATTCTCTTCTTATATTTTCATTCGACACTCTATCATTATTATAGTACATAATATATTATTTTACCTGTTCTCAATAGATGCCTTAAAAATAAATTTTGTAATGTCTGTTGATGAAATAAACTGATTTGATTTGATTTGATTTGAAGTTTAGTAAAGTGAGGAAATTATTGTGTAATATCTATTTGGCTATAAGTGTAAAATGAAATTAAAGTCGTTAAAGGCGAACATATTTCATTTGAAACAAAAGGCAAATGAGTTATCTCTCCCGAAGTAGATCAGCGGCGGCGGCGGCGCTAGATGCCGGCGCTGGCCGGCGATGCCGATTGCGGCTGTCGGGATGATCGGTCAAGGGTCCTTTTGTATCCCCGCCGCTCTTAGTTCCGCCGGCAGTTAATTACGGAGAGGAGATCTCGGCAAGGCTGCGTAAATCATAAGTGGATCCGTATCTGCGCCTGCGCTGTTTCTCCTTAGACCTACCTACCCACTACTACAACTACCTACCGACCGACTACCAACTCAGGACTTCGGTCAGGGATACAACATTGCAAAATAATGTTATCAAATCAAATCAAATCATTTTATTAACTCAAAAGACATTACAAACAGGAAAATGTTTGTGGCACCTATTGATTACAGGTAAAATATTATAAAAATACAACATAATACCAGGAACGCATTAGGGATGGTTCGACATTAGGAAGACAAGATACTTTCTAAAGTCAAGATTATTTGTCTCCTGAACGTACCTTCACTAATATGAAAGACGTCGATCTCCGAGGAGACCGCGTTCAGCAAACTAATTACTCTTCCCGCCCGTGTCACCAGAGGCAGATTAGTTCTGGTGGCCGGTAGGTTAAACAATCTGTGCTGTCGCTGACGGAGAAATCTATCAGGGACAAAAAGACCAACACCCTCTCGCACGGCCGAGTTCTCTAAATATCTTTTAATAAATTTAAAGAAATGGGTAATGAGATGCCCATCTCTTCGAAGCTGTAAAGAATTGGTTTCGAGCATTCCTTAAAGAAATGTCGTGGAATAGAGCCACGGATAACTACCATACTTCCTCAGAATTTTTTTCTGAATCCTCTCCAGCATAACGGAATATCTCGCCTCGTGGGGACCCATATCACAAAGCTACTTTCGAGTCTACTCCAAACCAGCGCATTGTATAGATTGTTATGACAATGTATGTAATTTTTTTCTTCTTCTTTTAAGTGTAGGCCTTGTGGCCCGTTTCTTAAGAGGAATTGGCCTCCTGCGAGGTCGACTCCCAGCTGCCGATCCATCTCTTTGGTGGTGTGCCCGGGGGGCGTCTACCTTGTGGTTGGCCGTGCAACAATGTGGGGGAGTCTGGATGCATCCATTCTCCTCACATGTGCATACCAGTATCTTTTCCTTTACCTTCCCTACCTAACGACATCCTCCACCTCGCTTTTTCTAAATAGTGTAATCTTTGTTTCTCTTATTATTATAGTTTCTTGAGCAATGTTGTAAAACTCCATATTTTTTAACATAATTACCGTATATAATTTGTTTTGACTATTATATTGATTCTCGTGACCAGTGGCGGTACTCCCATAGAAGCCCAGAAGCGTGGCTTGCGTAAGAAATTTTGAATCAAAACCCCTTCTGGCTTACAGAGGTTCAGCTCTTAGGGCTATTCCTCTTTCGTCTGATGGGAACATTGTCGGAAGGTGATTTGGTGGGTTGTTGGTTTATGCGGGGGCATGATTTCTTAGATTTGGGAGTTTTGATTCAAAATTTCTTATGCTAGCCGGGCTTCTGGGCTTCTATGGGAGTACCGCCACTGCTCGTGACATATAATAGGTAATGAATCTATCAATATTCTACTGTCTCATTTTATATATTAATTAATTCTACACCAGACCAAATACAGTGTGACAATCACACTACCATCGCCGGAAATCGGACCCAGGACCTTCGGTGTAGCAATCATAGTTTTCACCGTTCTGTCACAAAGGCATCACAAGAAGTAAGTATACCAAAAAAATTTGAATCCTAAATAAGTAATGTTTTTAATTGAAATTTCTTGGTAGAATTTCATTTTAAATAATGAAAACAAAAACAAAAATTATACAAAATTTATTTATTATTGTGTACGAGTATTTAGTGTGCTTCTACTTGTGTTTATGTTTGACCGGTTTTGGCAGCAATATATATCTACGTATGTACATTATACAATATCACCAGAAGATGGCAGCAAGCTGCCGAAACCGATCGGACATAAAAACAAGTGGAAGCACACTAAATTAATTTAGTATCAATTTTGGTATTTTGGTAAAACATTTTAACTAACTAACTAACTAACTAACCATCACGCCGTCTCCCCGAAAGGGTAGGCAGAAAGAATGGACTGCCACACTTTAATCGATGCGGCACTCCATCCTTCTCTTTTCGCCATCGCGAGAGACGCGGTGTGATGGGTTGCGAACCTCATCGCCACAAATATTTTGTAAATGCCTTTCGTACACAAGCCAATAGTTCACGACCGCCCACTGTTAGCGTGCTTAAACTCTGTTAGTTTTGCCACAGAATCACTATTAACTTTGATCCTTTCTGTCAGACATCTCGCTAGGCCGTAGTCTGGTTACATTAGTACGAATATTTCGCATCATTACGACTTCAATTCTCTCCACTTAACTATCATAGGCGCCCTGTCGTTCCTTCGAAATACATAACTACGTATGTACATTTGTACATTATACAATATAACCAAAATACTGGTAATATTTGTACGTTACAACTAATATTAAACGATGGACCGCCATACTAATCTGTCCTGACATACTCTTTAGCATCCTCTACATTCATACTTCGTAACATGCACGTTCGTCGATTCATCCAACTTTGAATAGAGCCGTCTTTTAATTATTTAACAATTTGATCATGTCATACTTTCCCTGGTCGCCCAAGGCTTTTCACTTACACTGCTTTTATACAACTATATAATAATTCTTCTCTGATTTATTCGTTCCATATGAAACCATCTCAGGGATCCTTTTTTTTATTTTACTTATGATGCAATTATCTGTTTTGAGTTTCTTGTACGTTAATTTTTATTTGAATATCTAACTATTACATTTCTTCTATGTTCGCCATACTTTGTGATGTAGATGTTTTATTTGTCTTTTTATTTTTTTATATACTTTATATATACAACACAAACTTTTTTTTAAATTAATTACATATCAGACATGTTTCGGACAACCGACAACACTAACTTTTTTTTTTTTAATTAATTACATATCAGACATGTTTCGGACAACCGGTCCTTCCTCAGTGATATTATAAAGATACATATTTAAAATATTATAAAATTGTTTACAAATAGTCCTGTAAACACCTTGATCATCCATATTCAGTTTCCAGTTTGCGTCTTCGTCTCTATTGAGATACAATTAAATTTTAATTAACCACCCTTTGGTGAAAATCCAGGATTTCGTATACAAGTATAAGTATACATTCACAAATATTTGTAATTATTCTGGTCAATTCTTTGGCATATAGAATGGAATAATACTCCTGGCGGTTTCTAACAATACGTTAATAGGCGACAGCCTTCGCATTGTGTTAATAAGGTAGTTTGCTAAATGCTGGCGTAAAAAGTAAAAAAGTGGGTCGGTTGTATAGGTTAATCTTGAAAAAAGATTCACAAGTGCAATCAAATCTACATAGATGGACAATTAAAACTGACACGTGAAGATAGATATGGATTTGAAGTATATATACTCGTACATCTTCCATAATTTGTCATGCATGATCATAATAACAAAGGTGGAATGGGGAATGTTGTAATTACATAAAGCGTGCGCTTAACCCAACCAATGACAGGTCATAAGTCCTGTAAACACCTTGATCATCCATATTCAGTTTCCAGTTTGCGTCTTCATCTCTATTGAGATACAATTAAAAAAAAAGTAAATAAAAAAAATATGGTTTCTTTAACAATGATGTAAAACTCCATATTAAATAATTAATACGAATGAAAACGTCAGTTTTCTAGAAGTTTTATTATATTTTATGGGAATGACATTTTTTGCCCTTCTATTTTGACACATTTGATAATGCCTTAGAAGGTCGAAACATGTCATTCGCATAAAATATAACAAAACTTCTAGAAAAATTAATGAAAACATATATTTTCTAGAAGATTTGTTATATTTTATGGAAATAAGGCATATAACACATATATTATTCAAAAAGCATTAAAAACGGGGTGGTGGTCTAAAGTTATAAAGGACGAACGCTTGGCTCCTGATCCATGGGACTTGGAGGTAATGAGTAAGTAATTTAACTAATTTGATCATGCTAGGTACATTTTCTTTCATTTAAATTGTTACCGTATACTTTGTTAAGCGTTATTTTTTTATTGTAACTTGAATAATTATGTAAAACTCAATATTAAATAAGTAATACGAATAAAAACGTATATTATCAAGAAGTTTTGTTATGTATGTGACGTTTTGTTATTGTATGGGACGACCTTCGTGGCCGAGTGGTAAGTGCTTTGACTGCCACACCGTAGGTCCCGGTTCGATTCCCGGCGATGGCAGTGTGATTGTCACGCTGTCTTTGGTCTAGTGAAGATCAGGCGAGGAGTCGAAGAAATCAACGGGCTAGCATGACACAATTTATGAATGTTGGGATTTAAAAAAAATATATGTTTTGAAAGAATAATGTGGTGGTGTATTATATCTGCCTACCCCTTCAGAGACACAACGTATTATATAAATAATTATAAAAACACCTTGTAAATCGTACCAAATGGCATATTTGAATGTTTTACGCACGCGTACCATTTTTTTTAGTTCACTATTTAAAATTTTCCATTAAGTTTGGCTATTGCCTATCCGGCCATAGACAACCGTTCGGCAACCATAAACAGGAGGATAATGTAAATTGATGGATGGCGGCGGTCCTGAGTGAACCCTCGGCCGGCTAATCAGTTCCCTCTTCAGCTTCCCTTATTAATTGCATCAGTCTCGAGGGCGCCACCGGCACCGCACCCGGTGGACTGCGAAGGTCGCCGCTCGCGTTCAGCAAATACGGATTATTCTAAAAACGATTAATAATAATAATAATAAACCCAAAAACTAATGATGCGCCTTACCAACCAACCATCACGCTGTTTTCCCGAAGGAGTAGCAGAGAAAATGAATCCCCATACTTCTCTAGCTTTCTCCTCATTAATTATTTTTATTTTTATTTTCATTTTTATTTTTATTTTTATTTTTATTTTTATTTTTATTTTTATTTTTATTTTTATTTTTATTTTTATTTTTATTTTTATTTTTATTTTTATTTTTATTTTTATTTTTAATTTTATTTTTATTTTTATTTTTATTTATTATTATTATTATTATTATTATAAGAATTTTTATTATTATTACTATTATTATTATTTTTATTTTGTTATCAAAGTGCGAGCCGAATCGATGTTAACGGTAGGTAGGTACAGCTAAATTTAGAAATCCTCAAGTCCGTGAAATTGGATGAAAACATAATTAATATCTTCCTTTTACCAATTTCTCCTTAAATACTTTGTCTACATATACAATAATTATTCGTCATTATAACAAATAGCCCAGGTTAATTAATAAATTTATTTAAATTTACAATCATTTGATTGTATCGAATTTTAAATGCGTTTTTTATATTAGTCTTTCTTTGTTTAGTTTTTATTATATTTTTACACCTGAAAATGGAGGTATCCTCCGAAACATGTCGTGTTTTTAACAAAAAAATATTTAGTGGATTTTACAAAGTTATTTTCAATTTCCTAAGTATATTACTATGGATTTCCACAGTGTTAATCTTAGCGTTCAATAGCTTCATTTTATTAATATGTATGAAAAAACGATAGTTTTCAAGGAGTTTATTTGATAATGCCTTAGATTTATTATCATTTGATAATGCCTTAGAAGGGCGAAATATGTCATACATAAACATTATAATAAAACTCCTTGAAAACTATCGTTTTTTTCATACATTAGTTTTACATCATTGTTTAAGAAACTATAAATAACTTCATTTTGTTCAATTATTGTAATTCACTTGTTTGAATCTAGTTTTACTTCAATTTCAATTAATTAGTATGTACTGTTCACTCCTCTTATCATTTACACTTGTGGTAACATGTATTTGACCTTATTCTATTGTTTCTATGTGTTTTATTTATGTACTTTAATCGCTGTTTGTTACCCCAAATAAATAAAACAAACATAACAGAATTGTTTTCCTAACCTAAACATCTAGAGCACTTTAGAATTGACGGGTTTATAAATTAGTCACATCCCTTTAGGCAAGTCACCCACCCTATTCACCAGCCCTGCGCACCGCAAAATAAACATTAGCCTCCCCTCGCCCTCCCGCATACAGCCGCTGCAGCTCGAGTGTCCTCAGGGGATGAAATTTGTTCCGGGAAATATCTGCAAACCCCAATGCGACTGAAGTCGTTACGGTGGTATGGTGTTATTGGTGGAGACTTGATATGTTTGACCCCGGTGATCTTTCACGCACTAATAGTCAGATGGGGCCATTATAAAAGTACTAGGTGTCTCAAAAGAAACTTTATATTTAGTTAATAGATTAAAAAGAAAGTGAGCCATTTATCGAAAAAATGTGTATTAATTATTATAGTACACAATTTGTAAATTTATTTCTTAAAAATAATATCGTCCAAATGTAGACTATCGCATTCGCGGCAATCATTTTGTCGAACAGTAAAATTTCTTATGACGAATCGGCTCCACTTTCTTCCGGACTTTTTATATATCACATATTTCTCTGATCGTGGGGAGAAAGAAATGTGTGATAACCAGAAAAATGTATGATATCCAGGATGTTGTCAGATGGGGGATACAAAGATGAAGGTATTGGAGAGACCATGTGGAATGAGGAAATCTACCAGCCACTAATCTATTCGTTCTATATGTCTAATTGTTTTAGTGACACTTTCTTAATTTTATTTAGGACGCATTCATCCCCCTAACATTTCTTTCCTCCTTCATCAATAGGAGTTCTATTATATTTCACTAACTCCAAACTACACTTCCATACATAAGAGTCGGCAATAGAACTCCATTGTACACTGCCATCTTTGCTTCTAAAATTACATCGCGTAAAAACCTTGTTGCATTATTTTGATCAATCAATCATCATCATCAATCAAGTTAATTTAAAATGTTTCAAGAAATTAGTCCATCCCATTATCGAACCGCCGACTTAATGCCCCGTACTAATTGCGTTAATAAATCGCCACATCGTCTCATCGATAGTCATAAACTTCGCCAAGCGAAACTACAATAATAGGCTGTCAGTTTTAATTACGATGGCTTCCATTTAACAGACCTTTGACTTAAGGGGGGAGTACTCACGATACAAATCCATGCAAATAAATAATACTACATTTTAAAACGTTTCATAAAACATTTCCTCTATTATATCACAGAAAATTATTATTCTTCTTCTTCAAGTGCGCTGTCGAGTTCCCCCAACGTTGGCGATCATCTCGGCGAACCTGTCCCTGTCCTGCGCCGCTCGGAACAGCTCCTTCACACTTCGGATGTCCGTCCACTCCCTTACGTTTCGCAGCCAGGACATTTATCTCCTTCCTCAAATTCCCCCTCCAATATTAGTTGGAGAAGGTGGTACTTTTCCCCACGCAGTATATGACCCAGATGTGAAATCTTCCGAACCTTGATAGTTGATAACAGTTCCCTGTTAACTCTAGCTCGCCTCAGGACTTCCAGGAAATTCTGAGCATTCGGCGATGGAGCCACATTTCAAATGCTTCCAGTCTGTTCATTTTGAGTTGACTTTCAAGGTCCAGAAAATTATTAACAAAGTTAATAACAGAAGAACGTAAAAGATTAAATAGTCCGGATATACCTTTAAACCAGTGATTCTTAACCAGGGCGCCAGCGCCCCTTTGTGAGCGTTTAGGAGGTCTGGCGGGGCGTTTTTAAATTTTTAGCATTTAGGGGGCGCTGGAGAAGATCGAGTGGGCATTGCGTCAATATAGAAAACTAAGCTCATTCACGAGCTATGCACTCTTATACACTTTTACACTTTCTTTGATTTATAAGTTCCGTTAAATAAACTACACTTTCACACGCAATTATTTTAACTTGGGCATAATACTTAATATCATGTTCTTCATATAAAATAAAAGCTTATTCAAAAGGATTCATTATATCACCTATGATTGTTTTGATATAGGACAAAGTTTGTACCGTATGAGTTTTTTTTTATGTATAGTAGGAAATCCATTGGATAAATTACTCATAATTTTACTGTGGTAAAGGGGTGATTCTTACAGTACGGTTAAGTAACACTGCTAAAAACGGTTATCGAAGCTATCAACAGAACTCGATCCTTGCGTAAGAATTATTATTCTACAGCTTTTGATTACCGCCATCTATGAATCAAATTATAATTCAATAGTTCATTTAACGTAAATCAGTTTTATTTATTGTTTCTTGAACAATGATTTAAAACTCCATATTAAATAATTAATACGAATGATAACGTCAGTTTTCTAGAAGTTTTATTACATTTTGTGGGAATGACATGTTTCGCCCTTCTAAGGCATAATCAAACATTTGATAATGCCTTAGAAGGGCGAAACATGTCATTCCCATAAAATATAATAAAACTTCTAGAAAACTGGCGTTTTCATTCGTATTAATTATATCAGTTTTTTTATAAAAGGTGGATACTTTAAAAAAACAGAACATTATTGTGTTTAATTAAAACATTACAGTGGTTCTGTGATATGGAGTCCTCACGAGGCGAATTATTCCGTTATGCTGGAGAGGGTTCAGAAAAAATTGCTAAGGTATCTCTACATGAGGGAGTATGGTAGTTATCCGTGGCTCTATCCCACGGCATTTATTTTGGGAATGCTCGGAATCAATTCTTTACAGCTTCGAAGCGATGGGCATTTAATAACGGATGTTGATCTTTTTGTCCCCGATAGATATCTCCAACAGCGACAGCACAGATTGTTTTACCTACCGGCCGCCAGAACCAATCTGCCTCTGGTGATACCGGTAAGAAGAGCAATTAGTCTGCTGAACGCGGTCTCCTCGGAGATCGACGTCTTTCATATTAATGAGAGTACGTTCAGGGGACAAATTATCTCGACTTTAGAAAGCATCTTGTCTTCCTAATGTCGAACCATCTTTAATGCGTTCCTGGTATTATGTTGAATGTATATAATATTATACCTGTAGGTACTCAATAGATGCCTTAAACATTTATACTATTTTTAATATATTTTGAGTAAATAAACTGATTTGATTTGATTTAATTATTCTATAATCTCACAATTGATTTAATTTCTTATGAAGTTGTCGCGACAGCTGTTTTGCTAACCAATGTTAGCATCATCAGGTGTTATAATCAAATTACTAGATTTTTATGGCCATCGAAATAAATACACAAATAACGATTTTTAATTATAATAGAAAATAAACAAATTTATCAACGAACTCTTAATAGTGAATATTAAATATGAAGAAGAAAAAAACTTGTAATTTTGAAATAAATAATAAGAAGAAATTAAATCAATTGTGATATTACATAACAGTGCTAATGTAACAGTACTTTATTTAATCCATTGTTTTGTATTTCAACATTTTAAAATGTTTAAATAAAAAACTTTGTTATAAATATCACAATTGATTCTATTTTGTCGCGACAGCGTTTCGCTAACCGAATTTAGCATCGTCCTTCCTGATTGTAAGACCTGACGTTTTTTTTTATTTAAACAGTTAATAGTATTTAATTAAACAGATAATAATGTTCAAATATCAAAGCGTTTCCGCCAAAGCAATGGATTATATGAATATATATTGTATACTATATAGGTATAACTTTTATTTAATAAAAATTGTAACCGTGAGTAGTCCTCAAACTTAATACTAAAATTCAGATACTAATAGGAAAGAAAAAAATCGTTCCGCATGGAGAGAAATTGACCGAGAAATTTTAAAATAGACAATAAATTTATCAGTCCGCGAGGCGCCGGCCGGCCCTTCTCACGAGACCTTTGTTGGGTTTTTTTGCCGTCTTTGTTACACGCAAACCACACTTCGTCATATTTAAATTAATAGAGCTGCCATGAAAACTTATTAAGCGACTAACCGAAACGCGTTCCGCCAGTTTATTCGCGACGCCTCTTGGTTAAATAAACTACTTCGATCCTATCCATGAAGATGGCACAACCCAAACGAATTAGGAACACATACTTTTTTTAAAAGTATTTGATTATGAAAACTTTTTAAACATTTTTTATTGCAATTTATAATTTTAAAATCATCATCACCTTTGCTGAACGTAGGCTTCTCCAAAACCACGCCACCGCCCCCTATCCATTGCCGCTCCCATTCATCCATGTCCAGCAATCCTCTAACGAACAAGTTAATCACGTCGTTTCCCCAGAGGGATGAGGAGAATGGATGCACCGCCTTTCTATTCAGACATACATCTCGAGCTTCTTCTATATTCCCACACCGTGACACACACGCTCGTTGATTGATTCGACTTCGAACAATGCCACATTTTCACCATCAGCCGTCTGTCGTTGACCTCTCCCAAAGCACGCCACCACCCCCTATTTATTTCCTCATCCATTCATGTCCAGCAATTCTCTTGCTGGACATGGATGGATGAGGACTGGAGATCGTCGGTCCAGCAGGCAGGGGGATGTCCAACTCTGCGGAATCCTGTACGCGGTCTCCACTCTAGAACCCGTCTCCCCCATCGACCGTCGATTCTCCGACAGATATGGCCAGCCCATCGCAACTTCAGCCCGCCCATTCTCAGAGCCACCTCAGTCACCTTGGTTTGTTGTCGAATAAATTCGGTTCTAAATCTGTCCCTCGAGGTTATTCCAAGTATGGCTCTTTCCATGGCGCGTTAAGTGACCTTGAATCTGTAGACTAGACCTTTTGTCAGTGTCCACGTCTCAGCTCCGTACGTCATGACTGGCAAGACGCACTGGTTGAAGACCTAGTCTTGGGGCATTGACACAATGCCTCAAGACTTATTTTAAAATACTAATATTTAATTCTTCTTTCTTCGTTTCCTCATTATGGAAGGTCGTGATCCATGGAGCTGCCCGTGACTAAAACAAAACGCCTCCAATCCTCTCAGTTCTCCGAAGTCCGCACCGCCGAGTACATGTCTCCCCCAGTCATCTTCTTAATCTGGTCACACCACCACGCAGGAAATCTGCCTTTACTTCTTTTGCCTGACACACTTCCTGTGACAATACATTTTTACAGGTTACCCAACTCCCTGCTGGCAATGTGACCAAAGAAACTCAATACTCGCCGACTGCATATTACATATAGGTATATAGTCTTCCTGGTATTTTAAGCTCGTTAAAGACTGAGTCGTTTGTCCTTTTTGCAGTCCACGCTATCCCAGCATACAACGCCAACACCACACTTCAAAGGCGTCAATCCTGGCGCAGTCACGAGAATTCATTGTCCAAGTTTCAACAGCATTCAAGCTTCATATTGGGAATATTAAGTCAGAAACGGCGGTATAATAATAATAATCACATTGAAAATTGATTCGTAAATAAAAATGGTTTTGAAAATTTAAAAAAAGATGAATAAATGATTTTTTTTAATGTTACCAATACTTGTAGACTAATACTGGATTTTACCTATTGCTGGTTAATAATATAAGGATAAATTGTATCTCAATAGAGACGAAGGTGTAAATTGTTTTTTGTTTTTTTTTTAAACAGAATATGGTGGTCGAGGCGTTTACAGGACTTATTCCCTGTCATTTGTAGGGTTAAGCGATCGCTTTATGTAATACAACATTCCCAATTCCGCCCATCCTATGAACACCACGTCTGACAATTATTTTTGAAGGTTTTATATATGTTACCATATTGAGAAACCTTTCACATATTTTAGTTCAATCTACACTAGCGCCATCTATTGAGACTAGACAATGACAGGTCATGAATTCGTTATAGCTACTTGTAAATAGATCCAATTCAGATGTCAACTCGTCTAGAAAACTAATCACTATCAATACAATAAAGTTTAGAATTGCTTCCGAGCAGTAATTTGGGGCATTAAACAAAAAACATTGGTCCACATTAGAAGTTTAAAAAAACTGTAGGAAATTTGGCCTTTAACATAATGTTATGTCTTAATATAAAAGTAAACCTGGCGATACTGAATAAACTTATCATCTCAGGGTTCATCGAGCATGGTTAAAATAAAAAGTAGATATACATGGAACCATGTGAATGTAAATAAGACAATAACCTCTTTATTACTTTTATCATTAGGGTGTCAAATTTGCTATAGCTGCATCTAAAAAGGGGTACCCCGAATACTACCTCGTTTAGAAGACGAATCGCCTTCGATACAGGAGAACTTCGAGCGCTTCTGTGCGGCAATTCGGGGCATAAAATAAGTTATAACATTATTCTATTGCAGAAAATGTAATAGCTATTATTTTTGCTTTGGTAAAAAGGCATTGAAATGTACCCACATACGACCAAATTCAGAATACGCACTTCCTGCTAAGATATAAAAAGTACGTTGAAACAAAATTATTATTATTTATTTATTTATTTATTTATTTATTTTGACATAAACGCCGCAAGGGCTTTTACAAAAATGACATGTTTAGTTACAAAGGTAATATAAAAGTTTGGGCAAATAGACAGACAACTAACATATAACGGCAAAACACAAAAACGAGAATAAGGATAACATAAGAGAAATTAGAAATTACATGAGATAGAAAAGAACATAACATAATATAAATTAGAATTTACATGCATAGGATTGATAAGAACATAACATGATAGAAATTAGAAATTACGGAAAAAAAAAACAACAGTAAAGAAACAAAGGGATGGTAATTTACCAGTCCAATATGTGACCGGATGATGTACATGTGGGGCGAGCGAATAGGAGACGAATACTAATATAAATAAAGTTTAAAATCTATGTGAATTCAAAAAGAGCTTTTACAAAAATGACATGTTTAGTTACAAAGGTAATATAAAAAATTTGGGCAAATAGACAGACAACTAACATATAACGGCAAAACACAAAAACGAGAATAAGGATAACATAAGAGAAATTAGAAATTACATGAGATAGAAAAGAACATAACATAATATAAATTAGAATTTACATGCATAGGATTGATAAGAACATAACATGATAGAAATTAGAAATTACGGAAAAAAAAACAACAGTAAAGAAACAAAGGGATGGTAATTTACCAGTCCAATATGTGACCGGATGATGTACATGTGGGGCGAGCGAATAGGAGACGAATACTAATATAAATAAAGTTTAAAATCTATGTGAATTCAAAAAGAGCTTTTACAAAAATGACATGTTTAGTTACAAAGGTAATATAAAAAATTTGGGCAAATAGACAGACAACTAACATATAACGGCAAAACACAAAAACGAGAATAAGGATAACATAAGAGAAATTAGAAATTACATGAGATAGAAAAGAACATAACATAATATAAATTAGAATTTACATGCATAGGATTGAAAAGAACATAACATGATAGAAATTAGAAATTACGAAAAAAGAACAACAGTAAAGAAACAAAGTGATGGTAATTTACCAGTCCAATATGTGACCGGATGATGTACATGTGGGGCGAGCGAATAGGAGACGAATACTAATATAAATAAAGTTTAAAATCTATGTGAATTCAAAAAGAGCATGAAGTTGCTTTTTAAAAATAGGAAGACTCTTACAAAACATGTCCAACGATTGTCCATATACATTGGCAAGTCTGTGCATTCGAGGTATTGTGGACTGCATTCGGTGATTCGTGTGAAAGTTGTCAACCCAGAAAGTGTCAGTCTGCCGAGTTCCTCGCAGAGGTACCCGTAGAGAAATAAGGCCAACAATTTCAGGACAATCGACCAACGAGTTTAAAATTTTGTACAACAGTAGGAGGTCAAATATCGTTCTCCTGTCAGATAATCGCAATAGTCTCATTTCTGATCGTAAAAGAGCATAATCTTTTTGTTCTCTGGGAATATTAAGTTTAAAGTTTATATGAGTTAGAAATTTATTTTGTACCCTCTCCAGGGTCTTTGAATGCGAATCATAATGAGGCGACCAGACAGGAGAACAATATTCGATACGACTTGCAACAAAAGAACAGTAAAGTAGTCTGACACAATAAGCACTGTTGAAACCTCTTGTCGATCTTATCACAAAACCCAACATTTTCATTCCATCATTCGCAATTTGGTTAATATGGTTAGTAAATGAGAGTTCACGATCAAATATAATACCCAAATCTCGGACCAGTAATGCAGATTGAAGAGCAGTTTCATTAAGATAGTAGCAATGAATAATCGGCTTTTTTATTCTGTGAAATCTAACTACTTGACATTTACTATGATTTAGGTAAAGTTTATTTGCGTTGCACCAGGCATCTAATCTATCAAGGTTAGTTTGTATTGTTCTACAGTCATTACTATCCTTTATAGTTCTGAAAAGTTTCAGATCGTCTGCGAAGAGCAATACCTGGACATCGCGAAATACATCAACGATATCATTGATAAATAAAATAAACAAGATAGGGCCAAGATGTGAACCCTGCGGGACCCCACTGGTGGCTTTAAATTTATAGGAAAAGGAATTGTCAATTCTGACAGTGAGCCATCTGTTTGATAGGTAGCTGTGAAACCAATCCAATAGAAAACCGTGGAATCCCAGCTGTTTTAGTTTATGTTTTTTAGTTTATGAATGAGAATGTCATGACTTACTTTGTCGAACGCCTTGCTGAAATCTGTATAGATAGAGTCTACTTGAGTTTTATTGGTGAAAGCCTTAGAGATGTAGTCCTCATATAGTGTCAGGTTTGTAAGAGTCGACCTACCAGTTACAAAACCATGTTGGTGAGTAGTTATTACTTGCTTAATTGGAACTTCAATTTTATTTAAGACAATACGTTCAAAAAGTTTAGGAATTGTTGATTGGATACATATAGGACGGTAATTAGAAATAATACTTTTATCATCTTTCTTATAAATAGGAGTGAGAAAACTGATTTTCCAGTCATCTGGAAAAATACCGGTAGAAAGAGATAAATTGAATAAATTACATATTGGGACAGCTAAACAATTTGCACAACACTTAAGAAAAATTGAAGGGATATTATCCGGACTGGAAGATTTACTATTTTTTAACATTTTTATACCAGTTACAACCTCATTTGGGAAAATGGTGATCTGAGACAGATTAAGAACATTGCTATGTTTAACACTGGGCAAAACTTCGTTTGTAGCTTCGTCTATGCTGTAGACACTACTGAAGAAGTCAGCAAATAGATTAACAATACCCTCTCTGTTATCACTCCGGGTATCATTATATTCCATTGCCCTAGGAACATTTGAACTGTCCTTCTTAAGCGACTTAGTGAACTTCCAGAAATAATTTACATCATCCAACATTGCACCCTCAACCCTATGAATATAGTCATTATAACAAGATATTGATATTTGTTTGCATTGAGATCTGATTTTTTTAAAGTTAACGTATAAAATCATTACTGTTAAAATTTAAAACACTGTCATGATATCACAATTTCTTTTTATTCACTGCGAGTGTCGCGACAGCTGTTTCGCCCACTGATGTTGGCATCACCAAGTGTTAAAAAAAACTAGCTCCATAGTCTTTTGTAACACCTGATGATGCCAACATCGGTTGGCGAAACAGCTGTCGCGACACTCTCAGTGAATAAAAAGAAATTGTGATATTCTAACAGTGTTTTAAATTTTAACAGTAGGTAAAAATGTTGTAGTATCATAGTGTTTCGGCCAAAACAATGGTCTTTTTATTATAAAATCATATCTTTTCTAGGAATATCAAGTTTTGAAATTTCCAGTATTGATAATGTTTTTAACGTGATGTAAACAATGTCAGATTCTTAAATTATCTAACAATTTCTCTTTTAAATACACATGATAATTAATTATTTTAAAAATGCTTATTCCTACAAATCTATCCCCTTTTTGATTGGTTGGATTAATATTAAATATGAAATACATGTTTACGTATATTTGAAAAAAAAATTTTACTCACATTCATTAGCAAATCTGGAGATCCTTGACCCTTCCCGCTCATCCTGGGAAAATTATGATCGATTGTTTCCTCTATTGTCAACACAACACCTGTGGAAACACGACTAAACTTTCGATAACTTTGTCATCTTCAGAGTGTATCCATTCACCAATAAATCTTTTATTAAAAAATCAAAGTACTTTTTAACATTAAAAAACAATCGAATATTTTCGAATGCCAACAACACAAAAGTTAATTTATATTTATGTGGAGGACATCAAATATTTTGTTTTTGTTTGAACACACCATTATTTATTATAAAATAATTCCAATTGCTTAAAGTTGTGCACTTTTAATTATAATATGTTCACTGAGGGGTTAAAAATAAAAATTAAAAAGTACGCGTAACATTACATGTGTATAAAACATTCACAAACACGAAAGATAATTAAAATATTATTTAAATGAGAGCAATAAACTTGTTGAACACGTAATTGCAATCGTAGGAACGTCCAGCGGTTTCAAGTTATCAATTTATCAGTAATTAAATATCTCATATTGGTTTTCATTTGACGGGGGCTATTTTCACAAAACGGTAGTACTATCTCCCGCGCAATCCGAACTGGTCCTAATGATTTCCCGCCCACGCGACTGATAAGCCAAACTAGAAAAAATAAATCGAACTACAAACCGGACGAGGGCGAACCATAAATCCTGGTGTTGCCAGTACGCCTTCCGATTCGAATTTCGAAGTGCCCGCGATAAATTAAGCACCTTCCGATAAGATCCCGATAAGATCGAGTTCGCGCGTTGTCACAAAGTTCAAACGATCGGATTTGGAAGTAATTGTTAATATGGAAGCGAGCAACTGTCAGATTGTTTACTGTCTTATACGCACGAGTGCAACTCGCTCACACATAACTTATAAAATAAAACTCTCACAGCACCCGCGAGCGCGGTTTCGAATTTCCCGCTTAGGCACCTGTTTTATCGATCGTATTTCCCGAACAGGTACTCTGATAGTTCCGACTGTCTTTGACTTCCCTGGCGTTGTACAGAGTGGCACGCGCGATGTTATTCGCGTACGAGTGCGGCACTTGTCGCTCAGCTGGAGGAGGTATCGCGGGAGGGCGGGGGCGGGGGCGGCTGCGGGGGCGGGGAGCGAGGAGCCGCCCACTTAATGGTCCCGGTTAGGGTCGCCGCCGACCGCCAGGCGGCGACACGGAGCTCCTTAGCCGAGACGCAAACCGACAGGTGTCAATAAAAATATTCATTTCATTTTGATGGAGGCGGACAACGGCGAAGAATAAACCTAATCTATTAATCTAACTTAATAAATAGATCCGTTTATTCCGCTCGCCTCCACATCAGCATACGTGTACTCCACTTTAAATTTTGTACACATTTCTTTCTAATATTATTCACAAGTAAAAGGTTTACTTTTTAGTTGTACGTCACACAAGTATATTTGACAGCTGTTTAGCTTACATACGAAGCATCAAAAGAATCAATACAACAGGGAACAAATCATTATTATCCTTAAGTCCAGAAGTGTCCACAGAAAAACCAAAATACAAAACAATTATCAGAACAGCGGTAACACATGATAGCGAAGCATGGACATTGACAGCGATATCCACAGACCTGATAGATACTTTCGAGAGAATAGTGTTGACCAAGATCCAAGGATCCGTAAACGATGGCGAAACCTAGAAAATACGATACAACATTGTATAATATCTACAAGACGCCCAGGCTTTCTGTGCATGTCAAAACTGTACAGGCTGAGTTGGGCTGGACGTTTAAAGCTGGACGGAAGCAGGCAGGCCAAGACTATGATGAGAGGATAAAGTTGGGGGGACTCAAAGCAGCTGATGCAAATACAGATTCGAAGGGTCGCTACGGAGGACAGGAGGAGATGGAGATCAGGATTGATGGAAACCAAACCTCGATATGGGTCAAGGGTTCTAGGGCCATTCAAGATGAAGAAACTAATATATGTAACACAATTTTAAACATACTAATAGGCAACTGACGACTTTCGTGGCAAGTGCTACGAATACCACACCGAAGGTCCCGGTCTCGATTCCTTGCGATTGCAGTGTGATTGTCACACAGTCTTTGGTCTGGTGTAGAATTCACGTGACAATAAAATTGCGATAGATTAGCTACCTATCACATGTCAAGAGAATCAATATGATAAAAATATACGCATTACATCTATTTGGCTCTCGCTGTAATGATGTAAAGAGCGAATCAATAAAATAAAATTTAAAAAAATTTACTTGATGTAATTTTTCTTCTTAATATAATTATTTTAGTATCATGCAATGAATCGAAAACTTCTGCCAGAACCGAGATAGGTACACTCATAAATAGCTTATGTCATAGATACCAGATAAAGTAAAACTCAAACATAATTTTGAATTTATTTATTAAAAGCAATCATATACGCCCACCGTTCGAGAGATGGCGTTATTTATTAAATTTATTTATAAAAATACAATCTTAGATCAAATCACATGGCGTAAATCAAATTATAATTGGCGATTTATTTTATTATATATCTACACAAGAAACACTCAACTAACTTAATGCCTAGCCGGAATATGGAATTTTAATTAAATTTAATATTAAAGCTGTAATAACAGTTTCATCACCGAAGGGAGAGACTTGGTGTATTCACACGTTAATTTTCTTTACATCAAATTAAACAACAACTCCAATTAGTTAGAATTAACCGCACACAGAACGGAAACTAATTAAACTTGGAATATTAATTAAGCAACGAAACTCGCGTACGCATTTTACCTCCGGGATCGGCTATCCTCACTCGCGCCAGCAAATATTGTACGCTTGGCGCTGGCTATTTACATATTTGATCCAATAACCACTTCAACAGAAATTAACCCAAAGCTTTAAGTAATAAGGAACCCCCTTTTCTTTCTTCTATATTTTCCATCACTTGGATTCACATTTGAGTAACTTTTTGAAAACATTGTTATGTTACTAGAAGGAAGACCGAGGAAAACGTGGCACGATCAAATAAATCAAATATTGATTTCGTTTCTATGTTTGGTCAGTGCCGTTATACGGGATGGAGTCATGGACCCTTAAAGTCAATATTATGAACCGATTAGAGGCCTTTGTGATGTGGATACACCGAAGGATGTTCATAGAACGTTCACAAACGTTCTCCATAGAACCAGAGTTTACAGAGAGTTGCTGACCAACATCAAAGTCCGTAAGGTGTCCTACTTGGGCCATGTTCTGAGAGGTGAAAGGTACCCACTGTAGCATCTGATCTTGGAGGGTAAGATTGAGGGTCGACTAGGTGTTGGGAGAAGGCAAGTTTCCTGGCTGAGGAACATCCGAAAGTGGACAAAGCTAAGGACCGTGGAAGAGCTGTTCCGGGCGGCCCAGGACAGGGAGGCCTACTCAAGGGTGAAAGTCAACGTTGGGGAGACCTGACAGGACACGGAAAGAAGAAGTAGATTGATTTCGGTCACGTGAGGAGACGGAGAAATCGACGTGCGTGCATGATACGATGTATGAATGTTGAGGAATCGACAGATGTATGTTAGGAAAGAAAAGTGTGGCAGTCCATTCTTTCTGCCTATTCGGGGAGACCGCGTGATGGTTAGTTAGTTGTATTTTCACAACACAATTTTGAACTGGTTTGTCAGAACCAAACATCTCTTAAGAGTAGCAGTAATGAAAACATTGCGACCTATTGTGGGGAGAACCCTTAGAGATAGGATACCTAATGAAGAAATTCGCAAATCCTGCAAAATTAAAGATATAAAAAAATGGAGTAGACAGAAATGATGATTCTGGAGAGACTACATCGAGAGAATGAATCCTGCGAGAATTCCTAAGATCGTGATGTACGAGAATCCAGAGAGCCGTCGACCACCAGGACAACCACCAAAGAGATGGAGAGAAGGCTGGTCGTCTTCATCATAGGAAGAAAGTTGATATCCTGCATAAACAGATCGCAAGATCTACAATCAGAAGAAAAAGAATTTAAAACTTTTAACAAACGTGTTTTGGAATACAGACGCCCTTCCTCAGTCTAAAAAAATGGCGTCTGTGTTACGAAACATATTTATGAAAAGTGCAAAAATATGTGATGTGAAAATACAATGTTTTCAAAAAGTTACTCAAACCCCATTTTCACTTAATATCAACCGTGATATTTCAGTGTTCATCGTATTTTTAATTAACTCACGTTTGTACTTTGAATGAGGTACATTTACTAGTTTATTTTTACTAATTTACAAGGCTACGGTAATAAAATACAAATACTAACAAGAAACTTAACCTATTTTTATACAAGTTTAGGTAGGTACAGCAATTAAAGGGACAAAAATAATTAATACATAAACGAAAATAAAATAAATAAAATTTATGTACACCGGGCACAGATCACAATTTAATTTATAATAGTAAACACGAAATATAACAAAATTAATAATTCAACCTTCAATACGATCACAATTTACATTTGTTTTCTTATATTAACAGAGATTTTAATAACTAATAATTTCAACATCAATTGGCAAAACAGCCGTCTCGTCAAAAAATAATAATAATAAATTAGGGTATTATAATTAAACAGATTAAACACAATTAAACAGTTTAAATAAACTTGTATAAATAGAAACGCACCTTGATTAAATTATCACAACACTGTATTATGTTTTAATTGTTGACACATTTCGGTCCTTCTCCAATTCTCAAAGTTGGGCTTAGATGAAGGACCGAAACATGTCTAAGTATAATAATAAATATAATAGAGTGTTGTGATAATACATGGTGTGTTTATTTAAATGTGAATCAACAACACAAAGTGAAGGCGAATATAGAATAAATATAAAAAATTATATATGCATTATTCGACATTCGACAGTAGTGCGCAAAGAAAAATTTTTTTTTGTTGATAAACTTAAGGCGTTAACACTGTGGAATTCCATAATCCTGAATTTTTTATGAATTCGAGTTTATATCGTTCTCCCGATTATGAAGGTGTAAAGCCTTCGAAACCAGTCGAGAAAAATGATCTCAACAGTGTTTAATTCAAAATAAATTCTAAATTTTACACGTTGAATGAAAATAGACATACTCGTATTTTGTTGTCAATCTCTAAGACTATTATTGTTTTCAAAATACTATTACAATTAATTACAAACAATACATTTTAATATAACTATCAAAACAGTTTAAAATACACTTTTATTTACGTACAAAAAAACTTGGTTCACATTTGAAATGTTTGTACCCTGATATTACATTACATGTGTTATATTACAGTCAGATTTTTTTTTATTGTTATTGTCATTGTCCCATTGCAAGCGGCTGGGGCATCATGTAGTGATGCTGAAACATGTTGTAGTTCTCTTTAGTGGCGCACTGGTAACTCACCCCGTTGGGACAGGTGTAGTAACTGGGGTATACCTCCTTGTAGGGGTAGTATGCGGGCTTGTCGTAGCAGGGTGACTCCCGCAGCCCCAACCTGTCGTTGTACTCGTTCATTGGAGACACCATCTTAGAAGACGGCTCCAGATAAGAAGAGTGGAACTCGTAAGTGTTGTTAGGGATGTGTTTGTAGGTTTGGACTTCTGGAACTGTGCTGCAACTATCAGTTTCGCTCGGTGTTTCAGGAGTAGGTGGCAGCTGTGCGTCTTTAGAAGCTGTTGTTTTTCTGTTTTTTCTCGTCGTGCTTGCGTGGGTTTTAATATGTTTGGCGAGGTGATCTGAACGCATGAATCTTTTTGTGCAGAGAGTGCAAGCAAATCGCTTTTCACCTGTGTGCGTTCTTAAATGCCTTTGAAGCTCGTCGGACCTCGTGAACCGCTTGCCGCAAAACAGCCAGTTGCAAATAAACGGGCGTTCTCCGCTGTGCCATCTGAGGTGAGCCTTGAGATGTGACGTTTTCCCGTAGACCTTGCCGCAACCGGGGACGTGGCAGATGTGTTCCCGCTTGCTGCGGTCCTTGGAGAGCGCGGGGGCCAGGCCGGCGGCCTCCGTGAGGCAGTTGGGGCAGCGGCAGCGGGCGCAGCGCCTCTGCTGGGCGGGGGTGAGGGGCGCGCGCCACCCGCCCGCGGACCATCCGCCCATCCCCGCGCCCACCTCGACAGCCTGAGGACAGCCCATCCCTCCGATGTAGGACATCTAGAGAAATTATTCCAAGTAAGTAAATATATAATACATTAAATAACTTCATTTTATTTCGTAATACAAAAATATTTCAATATACCTAATTTTAAACGTTCGCTCAGATTCTAGCCGATTAGGTGTGTGTTTTTATGACTCATTATTATGATAATCTTATTTTTTTTTAATTATAAATAATTTATCATTAAAATAAAATAAAACTATAATGATAAAGCAATCAAAAAATGTTGAGAATATTATTATTATAGGTTATATTTATCATTTCTGTAATGTTCATTATTGAGGAATTATTATAGTTAGACGTAAATCCAAAGTGTTTTTATGAGTTTACATATTTTTTTCAAAAGCGCTCTATATAAAACAAAATACTTCTTTAATTCCAGATTGAAATTGTAAAATTATATAGATTCTCCATAAATGGTGCACTTTGAATTTTAATTTGTTTATATCCTAATTAGATTCTTATTAAATAATTAATACGAATAGAAACGTCTGTTTTCTAAAAGATTAATAATATTTTTTGGGAATTATATGTTTCGCCTTGCCTTAAACGTTTTTTCAAATGTGCAGATATTTATAATGCCTTGACATGGCGAAAATATCATTACCATAAAAATAAAATAAAACTAGTAGAAAACAAACGTTTTCATTGGTATTTATTATTTAATAAAGAATTTTACATCATTGTTCAAGAAACAATACACATTTTTTTATTGCCTAAAATATATTTTCGAGGACTATGACGTCAGATGACGATTTTCAGGGATTTTAAAGGTCAGTTCGGTTTTATAAACTAAGAATTTTTTTAGTCTAGCTATGCAATCTAATAATAAAAATATTAAAAATGATTTTTTTAATTGCTTAAAAAATAAAGAGCGTCTTGTAGTCCGTCAAATACGGTATTTAATCCGAAAAGAAGTCTTCATAATTCAATCGGAAAAATCAATACTAAAATATACTATAATATATTTTTATGTGCCCCTGTTATAATAATTATATTTTAATGTTTCTATCCTAATTGTATAAATGATGAATTACCGGAAATTACTTTAAAATATTATATCTACTTTTGTGTATAAAGGTGTAATATTTAAATTTTAGCGTTATTTAAAATTTTTGATTTTAAATCCGTAACAATTTAGAACAGACTGTATTGATTATTAATATAGTTATAAGCAATTAATTCGCATTTATTACATCACTTAAATTTTTATCTAAGAAGTGTTTTAAAATGATTTATTTATACCAATAAATTTAAAATGACATCAAAAACCTATAATTATACGTTTTTATGATATATGTGTTTACGATAACAATAATTATCCCATATTAATTATCTTAAATAGTTATCTAACTATTTAAAAAATATATACCTATATTGTTAATCCAGAATGTTACATACATAAAAAGACAAACATATTTAATGTTACTTTATTTTTAAAAGACCCAAAAACTTTTTTAGGGATTGGGTATTAAGAAAAAAAAGACGAATTTCTTAAATTATTGCGAATTTTCTCAAGCCAAACACGCTCGTAAGATTTATCATGATTTTTTAACAACAATAAATCTTTAATTCCTCAAAATCGGAAAAATTAAAAAATATATATTTAATCAATACGAAAAATATTTATAATCATGATTAGTACCCACGTATTAAAAATACCCAATAAATCACAGATAATTTTCTTTAATATCTCTACTGTTAAATGCACCCAATAAAATTATAACGTTCCCTACTAATAACACTTGTACTACGAAGGCCCAAAATGATATATAATTAACTTCTAGATTTAGATGAATCTCTCACCTGTTGCTGCTGTGGATGCTGCGCGTATTGCATTCCGTAGCAGTGCTGTGGCATGCCTATACACTCCATCATCACTGATAATTATTCTCGTCACTAAAAATCGTATTAATTACGTCACAAAGTCTTTAAAAATTCACTGAAATAGTCACTAAAATCGATGTTTAAAAGTACGGAATCAAAGAGTTTTAAATTTAAAACTATTTATGTATTAGTATTTAAAATAGTTTAAAAATATAAGATAATTCCACACGCATTAATACGAAACATAAATAAACCAAACATTCAAATTTCAAATAAATCACAGTTCCGAATTTGAATTTTATAAATCTTGTACTTAATAAACACGTATAAAACCCGTCGACATACAAAACAATAAAAACAGTGTTCCAAATATTTATTAATGTGATTCAAAATTGGAAATAAGAACGATTATATCACGGCGATCTCCGATCACCTGAGTGCCGGTTTTAATTACAGACGGCGCACCTATCGCTCCAAGACGTTTTTAATAACTGCCTTCGTATCCTAACGACCGTCTCAACCTCGGGGCGGGGCGGGGAGCATAGCGCACGGACGGGGGTTGGTCCCCAAACCGAATCCCGGACCGGGAGAGAAGAATATGGCACAGGTAAGGTGTACATATTACACTGTGTGGGTATGCGTGAGCCTCGGGTTATGTGAGTGTTGCAGAGAGACTGCGATTTAACGTACGCAAGACATTGATTAAGATTTGCCTTATCTTATTACGTAATAATTAAACTGGTATATTAAATTAATCGATGCATTCATCATACACGCGTGTAATATTCATTATGGCATAAATTTTAAATAATTTACGTACAGAATAGCATAGAATTTTCTACAAAAAAAAGTTTTTCAATCCATATTTTTCACGTTAAATTAAAACGAAAACTCGATTGTTTTATCGGTTTTAAATATTATATTAAAAAATAATCAACAACAAGGAGTTTGAGAATGCCCTCGCCAGGCGAAACAAATTTGTAACTTGTATATATTTTTATATATAAATAAATAAAATCACTGTAAAACTGATGAAACAATCGCGTTTTCATTATAATTAATATGGAGTTCTAAAAAATTAAAACCTCAACCATAATCTTTTCACGTCATTATTATTTTTTTTTTACGTTGGGCACTTCGATAGTAAATTGTTCTGATGAAAATGCGATTGTATAGAAACCTGTCCTGACAGCAAATAATGTGCCTTTTTCTTCTTCTTCTTCCTTGATTTAGACCTATGTTACGTGCAGTGGCAGTACTCCCGTAGAAGCCCAGATACCCGGCTTGAAAACGTCAAAATCTGTGGCTATTCCTCTTACGTCTGATGGGGACATTGTTGGAAGGTGGTGATTTGGTGGGTTTTTTGTTTTATGCGGGGGAACGATTTCTTAGATTTGGGGGTTTTGATACAAATTTTTTTACGCAAGCCGGGCTTTTGGTCTTCTATGGGAGTGCCGCCACTGCCTATCCCTGGCCATATCTCTCCATTCTCCATGTCTTCCCAGTTTACTCCAGTCCTCTTCATCCACTTTTCTCAGTCTGCCCTTTGTCTCATTTAATAAAAATCAATATCAACCTTTGTTATAATTTTGTATATAAGGCACAAATATTTTATGTGTATTAAGTACGTTTGACGATTTTTTGTTATTTAAAAAAATATGTATTTATAAAACAAGTATACGCAGGAAATGAAATGTAATTAATTTCAAACAAATTTGTTAAGCAAATAATAAGAAATTATATCTTATAATTTTAAAGTGGCCTTTCGCGTGGGAATGTCGAATGGATGGATTGAAAAAAGAACACGAGAACAAGTGAAATACTGCAAAAGCCCTGTAAGTGAATTCCATAGACGAAAAATCTCCGATAGACAATGGCGGGAACTTTTGACGTAACGGACTTGTCAATCGGTTGCTTGCTGAGTCGGACAATGCCGGGACATGATGAGCAATGATCTCTTTACTTTGACGGTCCGCCATAAATCTTTCAGCCTACTTCGCCTTTGTAGCAATCTGTGGTAGCTGCAGGATTCAAATAGGGTGCCCAGACTTAAGTAACATAATATGGTACACATAAAAAAACATTGTTAATAACCAAAGCCATAAAGAAAGCACTTTGTTTTTTTATCCCTCTGAAATTATATTAACTAACTTACTAACCATCACGACGTTTCTCCGGAGGGGTAGGTAGAGATTATGGATCGCCACAATGTTCTATCCTGACATAACTCTCGCGCCTCTTCTACACTCACACATCGTGATATGCTTGTCAATTGTTCCTACTTCGAACATGGCCACCTTTTAGTAATTGATTAATTTGGTCATGTCATGTCTTCCTTGGCCGTCCTCGGCTTATTTTTCCATTCACACTTGTATATATCTTTTTTACCATTCATCCCTCATCCATTCGTTCCATATGTCCAAACCATCTTAGTAACCTTTTCTTAATTTTATTTATCACGCATTCATCCGCCTTATATTCCTTTTTATTATAATATTATGTAATAATTGTTATTAGGTACGTGATTCTGGAATAAAAAATCATAAAAATAATATACTGTGTTTATTTTTAATGAACACATTTATCCCTATATTTAAACGTGAATACGAGTCATAATTAATTTCTATTCAATTTATTTCTACTCAGGAATCTACATTTTTTTAATTAATGCATTTTTTCACTATTTATAATTATTAATATTTTTTATAACTTAAGATATTAAAAGAAGATTAGTGTTAATAAAATAAATTTCGGGTATTGAGCTTTTGCAGTAGCCGGCCCATCACCTTGGAACAATCTACCTTCATACCCATATTTTTCATAATTCATACCAAAATTAAAAAACTTTTATATTTGTTTTATTTTACTTTCTAACCGATCGCGAATATCAGATATAATGTTCATATTTAGACTTTTAGATTAAAGAAACGTCATTAAGCAACCTACAGGGGATTACAGTAATGTAGACAGCGAAAAAGAAACTGGTAAGGGTTCAAAGAATGAACACCACCAGACTCCCTTATATTGCATTGCATATTCAGCCTCATGGGACTCGTCCTCGTGGAAGACCTCCTAAAAGATGGAAGAACAGCTGGGAATCTACCTCACAGGAGAAGTAACACTCTGTAGAACAGACCACATAGGTCTACATACAATAAGGAAGTAGAAGAAGAAGAGGTGATTACATCACAAAAACGGCGCTTTAAAATTTGGATTATTTATAAAGCTCCATTTTTATGATATTTTTTATCTCAACGGCGCTATATAAAATGCCATATGCTATATAGTAGTTAAAAATAAATATTTTGAATGTATACAAATACTTGTAGACGAATACTGGATTTTACCCATTGCGGGATATCATTTTTAAGGATTGTATCCCAATAGAGAGACAAAGATTTAAATTGGAAACAGAATATGGTGGTCGAGGCGTTTCCAGGACTTATGACCTGTCATTGGTTGGGTTAAGCGCACGCTAAATGTGTTATTGTATTACATAAAGCGTGCACTTAACCCAACCAATGACCACCATATTCTGTTTCCAATTTACATCTTCGTCTCTATTGAGTTACAATTAATCCTTAAAAATAAATATATTTAGTATGAAACCTGCACCTAACACACAGTTGTAGGCCAATTTCTAATATTATAGAATTCATTATATTATTTAAATTCGGTGTTTTCCACATATACTGATGCTAGAAATATCTATAATATTATTTTTAGTGTCGAGGAACTAGATCCATAAATATCCCGTGATATTAAGGTTGCCTGGTCACCCTGGAAAAAAAATGACAAAGCGACACATATCCCACTGACCAGCACCCTAAATCCGTCAGCCCTGTGAATGCGGAGCTCATCTCTGTACGCGTCAGACTTTTGTTTGAAACTAGCCGAGATGTCGACAAGTTTCTTCTGAATGTAAATAAAAAAATCTTCAATGGAATACACTTATTCAAATATTCACCGAAAACTTCGTAGCTCTTTTTGTTGAACAAATTATTTTATTTAATATTCCAATAAATTATTAGACACATAATTATTTTAATTGAAAAAAAAAACTACAAGAAAACCGGTATAGGTAATTAGTAATCAATTAAATTTATAATTAATTTGTATAATATGATTGTATTACATACATATATTAAATTAATAATAAAATAGTTCGATATAAAATAATTTGATGTTTATTTATATACTAGCGCCATCTATGAAAGAATAGCAAAAGGATTAAATATACTCGATCGCATTTTGGCTGTTCTTACGTAGAAAAATTAAAAATTTACACTATACCAAAATATATTTTGCAACGTTTCTATAATATGAATGTCGTGTTTATATTTCAGGTCTAAGAATAACCCAGAGTATCCCATCTTTCATATCCTAATTAAAATTCTAACTGTGTAAGTATTTATTTTATTGCACTGTAGTTTTTTAACCGATCGAGGATATTGGATACAGGATTCATTTTAGATTTAAAACACGCCTTAGGTAATGCGCCAAAAAATTACTACATTACGAAAACGATGCTTTATTATTATTATTATTATTATTATTATTATTATTATTATTATTATTATTATTATTATTATTATTATTATTATTATTATTATTATTATTATTATTATTATTATTATTATTATTATTAATATTATTATTATTATTATTATTATTTGGCAGGCAACAGAGTAAATGGTGCACTTAAAGTTGTCATCGCAAACAAAAGCTTATCCAAAAAAGCTAAGGTGTTCTTGTGCCGACCCTTATGTATGGAAGTGACAAAAGAAGGATGAAAGTAGAATAAATGCAGTAAAAAATTTATCTCTAAGACGAATGTGTGGTAAATCTGTATGTGACAAATGCAAGTATAAGAAGTGAATGTGGTGCGAATGAAAGTGTTATGAACAAAATAATGAAGAAAGTTTTAATTGTCCAAAAAATATATTGTTATAAACTTGCTTTCAAAAATCACATCTAATGATGCGTAAAATCTCATTTCTTTTTATAACTAATTTTTTAGTTTAAAATAGCAATAATGCTTTAGACACCCTTCGCCTACTGATCCCATCCTTTTTTTGCTTCTCGAATATGATATCAACATCCTATATCCTGCCAGAACTTCTTAGATGAGCTTGTTACGCGTATTTTTTTATGAATCAAATATGTCTTTAGTGTCACAAAGAAGAATGCTATAATGGAGTGAACCTGTGCGCAGATGTAGACAGAAGAATGTTCAAAACGTGTAAAGATGCGAAGATTAGCGAACCGGAGAAAATAAAGTATCAAGTGTCATATTCTAGTAGAAGTTCCCAGGAATAGAGCGCGCAAAACATTTGTATCTATGATAACTAACTAACTAACTAACTAACCATCATCTGTAGGGGTAGGCAGAGATGATGAATCGCCACACTGTTCTATCCTGACATAACTCTCGCGCATATTCTATATTTACACATCCAGACATTATTATTATTATTATTCTGATGACTTGTATTTTAAGTGCGCTGTTTTGTATCATCAAAATCAATTACTCTTACTAGGAAATGACTGACCGAACAGTGCAGTCTTTAGAAATTTGCAACGATAAAAGCACGATCAGAGAAACATGCTTTATTGGCTGGAATTGTTATGTTGTTTGCACTTGTTTCTACAGATTGGAGTGAACGTTGCCTTTCCGTAGGCATGGGTGTCACGCAGAGGTCCGATATATACTCTGGCGTTCTCTGTGTGAGACATGTACCTACTGTTTCTACTTCGAACATGGTCGCCTTTCATCAATTGATTAATTTGGTCATGCCATGTCTTCCTTAGCATTCCTCGGCTTCTGTTTCCATTCACACTTTTTGTATATATCTTTCAAACCAATCTTTCCTCATTCATTCGTTTTATATGTCCAAACCATGTAAGTGATCCTTTCTTAATTTTATTTATCACGAATTCATCCGCCTTACATTCCTTTCTTGCTTCATTATTAGATATTCTATTATATATAGTTTTTCCGCACATTCTTCTGAGTGACTTCATTTCTACGGTATTTATTTATTCACCTCTCATCATTCTTTTGCCAAACTCCAAGCTTCACTTCCATACATCAAGGTCGGCACTAGAACTCCGTTGTGCACTGCCATCTTTGCTTCAGTCTATGTATATTTATTGTAGGGTAACATACAGTGATTGTTAATACACATACAAATTAACAAACTTACACTTAAATAAAGACAGAAGGTTACCCGCCGCTTACCCGAAGCTGTTATAGGACGCAGCGGCGCCCCTTCGTCAGCTTCGCTCAAACAATCCCTATGCCCGCCACGATTTTATGGCCTATTATAAAATTGTGACGGAGTGTGGGATGGGAGTCTATATAACTATTTGTCTATAATCTCTATAACTCATTTGCGGTAATGACTTTAAGTGCATAATTAAAACATTTGTATATTATCAAAAAGTGATAAACCTATCATCATCGTCATCTAGCTTGTGATAGTTTCTAGTAGCTCTGTTTTGTTTTTAAAAAAATGTATTGTGTTTATTAAATAAATTTACATTTCGGCGGGACATAGAGAATGGGTAGTTTAAATGTGGCATTAGATTCCTTGTTTTTTTTTCAAATCACAATCCAAGTCCCGCGTGGACGAGGGACGAGCCTAGGGATTGATAGAGAACAGCTTCGGGAAAACAGTGGAACAGTGGAAATTAAAAAAGCATCGATAATTAAGAAAAGCCACCATATTTGAAACTCTCTTTCTTTATATAAATATGCCCAGCTTTTATCAATTTATTTTTTGTCGGTACGCAAACAAAACATCTATGTTAATGTACAATAGCGATAAGTAATAAAAAATATATATTAAGACAGATTAGATGTGCACACCAAGTTCATAACACTGGCAGTTCAACTGTCTTGTACCACCCATCAGTGTTGTTAGTACCTGTACAAATAGCCCAGGTTAATTTTTAAATTTGAATTATTGTATCTAATTTTAAATGTGTTTTTTATTAGTCTTTCTACAAACTCTACAAATTCTACAAAGAGTTTAGTTTTTATTATATTTTTACAACTGAAGATGGCGGTATCCTCCGAAACATGACGTGTTTTTTAATATTTTTTTATTAAATAGTGGATTAAACAAAGTTTTACAATTTCCCAAGTATAAGTAAAATCCGTATTAAAATATTTAGGATCTAGTCATGCATAGGTACACGGAATTCATGGCTTTGATCATAGATTGTAAAGAACTTCGTTCGTATATAAATATAACTTCATCAATCAAATGATATTATTTACTTAATAAAAATTTCTTAGAAACGAAATAAAAATAAAAACGGGCGCAAATGATAATGAAAGATCGTAAAAAGTTTACGACTTATCAAGGGCCTGGCACTGAAGATAATAATCCGGCCCCAATCCAAGCAGGTTGCACAAAAAACCTTTTGTCCTTTGCAAATCGTGACAAAGAATTCGCGACGCAGTATTGGGTGAATGCTCACTTTATGGGTGCGTAGATTTTTTCTCTAGTCCTCACAGGGAGCATTGTTAATAACTCTTGTATCTACGCCCGAAACGACGCTTCCGAACAAAGCGGTAGTCTTTAGAAAAACAACTTTGGTTTGGAATCTATAGCAATTGTTATATTTTATTTCTCATCTTCATTTCATATGTACCCGTTTAACTATCATTTATTTATTTTTAGATAAACTTAATGCGCTAACACTGTGGAATTGACGATTTTTTATGAATTAAAACACTGTTTTTCCACTATTGAGTTTATTTTTCTCGACGTGTTTCGAAGATTTTACACTTTCATCATCTGGAGAACGATATATTTTTTATTTATCTGTTTATATCGTTCTCCCGATTATGGAGGTGTAAAGCCTTCGAAACATGTCGAGAAAAATACACTCAAAAGTGGAAAAACCAATGTTTTTATTCATAAAAAATCGTTCATTTATTTCATATTATATTTCTTACGATATTTGGTATGTTAGTGTTTCGTAATGTTTCGGAAATTCTTCTTCTTCTTCTTCTTTTTGTCCTGTCACACCTCAGTGGTGCATAGGGCCTCAAGGAATCTTCTCCACCCGACTCTATCGCATGCCTGATGCCTAACATCATCCCAAGTGAGGCCTGCTGCCTTAACCTCGTCCTGCAGGGTTCTTCTACAGGTGGCTCTAGGTCTGCCTCGCTTTCTCTTTCCCCTTTCCATCCATTATCCAGATCTTTCTAAATCCTCCCAGTCCTCTTCCGCGCAATCAGCCCATATTTTCATTGATCGGCTTCTTGGTCTCTTTCCGCGCGACACCCATCTGGACACAATTTTCTATGCTCTAACCTCTGGCATTCTTTCTACCAGAACGTCATGCACGCGCGTCGATTTCTCTGACTCCTCACATGGGCGACATTCAATATTTGATTTATTTGATCGTGCCACGTTTTCCTCGGCCTTTCTCTATTTCTGGTTCCATTTACATCATTAACATATCATTTTTTTACCATTCTTTCTTCATTCACTCTTTCCATATGTCTTTCTTTTTAACAGAGAGTCAGAGCCAATAGAGAGCTGTTGTCAAGTGTGAAAATTAGAAAGGTCTCATATTTGGGTCATGTGCTAAGGGAAGAAAAATGCCACCTCCTTCGACTGATATTAATGGGTCAAGTGGAGGGACATCGGGGAATTGGTAGAAGGCAGATGTCCTGGCTATGGAACATAAAATAGTGGATAAGAATTACAAGAGTTCAGAACTTGTTCCATGTGGCGTAGGACAGAGATGCCTTTGCTGCAATGATCGCCAACGTTGGGGGGTGATCGCCAATGTTGTGATTGTTATCTCTGATGCGTAATCTTTATGTCTTTATTTTTTAAGTAATTAATACGTATGAAAGCATCCGTTTTCTAGAAGTTTTATTATATTTTATGGAAATGACATGTTTCGCTCTTCTAAGGCATTATCAAATGTCATTGATAATGCCTTAGAATGGCAAAATATGTCATTCCCATAAAATATAATGAAACTTCTAGAAAACTGACGTTTTCATTCGTATTAATTATTTAATATGGAGTTTAACATCATTGTTAAAGAAACAATAAATAATAGATGATTCTTTTCCTTTGAATCATTTATGTTCATATATATATGCTAGTTAATATCCGTTTCCATGCATTTTCCGGAACGTTATTTTACATCATTGGTTAAGAAACAATAAATCCTTTTTTTATCGTTTTTTTTTAATCATTCTTATTGTAATTGTGAGGTTGCAGACGACTTGGATTAAATAGTATCTATAATATTTGTGAGATTTGCGTAAATTAATGATTAAAGATTAATGATTAATAGTTATTCGATGCATTGTATATGTTCATAACAATAGTGAAGGAAAGATGTTTAAGAGTGAGTAGGTAAAGTATTTCTGTAATTATGTTATTCATTTCAACGATACATCGAGCGGCTTCTCTCTTCTCAGATCTGATCCGAGTTAACTTCCTGCCTCCAAAGTAGCCGCAATCTTAGGATCGTTGGGCCATTGTTCGCTCGAGAGGCGTCATGAGTATTGCATTACAGACCTCAATGGATATCTGCTACTGTGCGATGTGTACACCTTACCCCCTGTTGCCGTTTGTCAATGTTGCCGGTTTGTCTGCAGTTCCCAGGAACAATCTGGCATCCGATATTGGGCCGATCGTATTTCAAATCACCCACTACGAATCTCGGGTAGGTACTGAAGTAGGTACCCATTTTTTATGTAAGTTTTAATCACTAACCTACCCACAATCTACCGAGAAAATTATCAAGCTGCATCAAATATGAAATGATAGTTAGGTAACTTACTAACTAACTAACCATCATGCCGTCTTTCCGGAGGGGTAGGCAGAAATAATAGATCGCCATATTGTTCTGTCTTAACATACTTTTTTTTAAATACTCACACCAAATATTTAAATCAATGACATTAGAATTTATTTTTACAATCTTTAATCAGAGATGAAGGTCCTAAGATCAATTACTGGAAAAACTCTCCAAGATCGTGTCCGCAACGTAGACATAAGAAAAACTTGCGGAATAGAGGATATCGTTCAGTGAAGTAGATCCAGAAGAAGATACTGGAGGGACCATGTAGCCCGAATGGATAGTGAGAGACTTGAATATACAGCCGCTTATGAAATCCCCTCCGGACACCGCCCACCTGGAAGACCGCCTAAGAGATGGAAGGGCAGCTGGACCTCATCATCCGACGAGACATGATTTCTGTGTCACAGATCGTCAGATCTATTAAAAGAAGAAGAAGTATCTTTAATATGAGCAGAAAATAGCTCATTATTATAAGGAAGGAATCTGGCCGTGTCCAGGCTCGAACTCAAGTCCCCTGGATCAGGAGCCAAGCGTTCTATCCCCTAGACCACCACCGGATCTCGCTTCTTCTTCATTAATACATTGTGGGATACACACACGTCAATTTCTCGGACTTCTTACGTGGCTGACAGTTAATATTTGATTGATTTGATCGTGTCACGTTTTCCTCGCTCTACCGTATTACTAGTTCCGTTTACGTCGTTTACAACATATACTTTCTTTATCATTCTGTCTTCATTCATTCTTTCCGTGTGTCCAAACCATCTTAATGACCCTTTCATTATTTTGTTTATAACATTCACTTTTTATGTTTGCATTTGACACTCTATCATATCGCACCGTGAGTGTAAAACCGAAACAAGTGCAAATATACAGTTTGGAGATATGGGAGTTTAAAGACTTCATATTGCTTGGAAAAACTGTTTTTTTTTAATAAACCAATGATTTTCAGTTTAAAGTAATATACCTATAAACCGAAAATCATTGGTTTATTTAGAAAAAAAAAACAGTTTTTCCAAGCAATATGAAGTCTTTAAACTCCCATATCTCCAAACTGTATATTTGCACTTGTTTCGGTTCTACACTCACGGTGCGATATACAGATATACAACACACGTGTGGTAAATAGTTAGGTTCTTAATGAAATATCTAAATATAATACAGTGACACCTCGATATAACGGCCCTCTATTTAACGAACTTCGGATATAACGGACAAAAATTCAAAAACATTGACAAAAATGAAGTTATCAGTGGTAAGATCACATTTCGACGATCTAATAACATTTATTGACTATTCGTCAAATAACGAAGTTCAACTATATTATACGCATTTTCGTAATTTTAGAGAGTTGATTAAAAAACAGCAAACTTCAATGGTGATAACAAAACTTGATTCCTTTTTCAAAGCATGATTAACGAAAGCAAGCGCGTCGATATCAAACAGCAATGTCACTTCACGACGAGTGTCCGAAGACAATAAATAGAATTTTGTTTGTGTTTTGTATTGTTTATTTATATCTCAATACAGTGAACATATTTTTAAAAGTTAAAAATTTAAAAGATTTCCAAGAATTTTTTTATTAAAATATATTATTTCTCTTTTTTTAGAATGAACTAATACTACAAAAAAAAACATTTAACAACATTACTAAAATAAACTGTTAAATTAAAAAACTTTGTTTAATGTATCACAATTGTATAAATTTTAAAATATATAAAATACAAATGTGATAGATATAACAAAGGTTTTTTAATTTATCAGTTTATAATGTTAGTGTTTCGGTCAAAACAATGGACTATTTAATTAATAAATTAAAATATTGTATTAATATTTATAAAAATAAACCCATGAACATTATTCATGCGAATTTATATACAGTTTTTGGTGTATCTTTCATAATTCGTTTAACAATATATTTATGTTGTATTTCAAGACTAAGATATCGCTTAAAAAATTATATATTAGGTATACATTTTAATTTTAATTTGATATTATAGTAACTCTGTACAATCTGATAACATTAAACGCTTATTTATTTCATCTCCACAATGCTTAAAAGATTTTTCGTGGGATTTTTTTACTTATTTTATCTCCGCTGTAGGTAACCGTGGTACAAATAAATAAACATTAAATTAATTTTGAATCATTTTGTAGGAGGGTGAAAGCTATTACCAAAAGTTATGGTTATTATTATTTCCAACATTAAATATCTTTAAAATAACACAATTAAATATTGCCGCTTTCTAAACAAGAAATAACAATAACATTTTATAGTCTGTGTCCAATCTTTAAAACTTTTGGGTAATAAATTGCGGACCTTGCGCAAATCCAAATATAAATCAAATATTGGTCAGGTACTGAAATTCTATCCGAGAAAAACGATACAAATGGCTAAATGTCGAATGACAACTACTGACTGATGGAAGCGGGAAATAAAGGCGGCAAATTGAAAAGGTTGTTCAGGACTGTGAACACGGTTCTCTAACTTTTGTTGGTTATGTTTCAAGTGAAAAACTAATAGGCTATGTGGTCACACATTATGAGTTCGGTATTCTCTTTTTTTTATTGGTTTAAACACTTATTTTATTACATACGTGGTCAGATTAGCCATATAGCAGAAGTAAGGAGTGCTACGGGCCCGCGTTTCTGGGGGGCCCGCGCCCATAGCACAAATAAACAAATATTACAAACAACTTTAACATTATGATTATTACAACAACTTTACACATTATATGCCCATATTATATATGTCTGTATTTAAAAACATGTATTGGAGAACATACCACAAAGGTCTACAACAAGGAAGTAGAAGAATAATAAGAACTTTACACAACTAACTAACTAACCATCACGAAGTTTCTCCTGAGGAGTAGACAGAGGGGATGGACCGCCACACTGTTATATCCTGACATAACTCGCCCCTTTTACATTCCACATTGACACGCACGCTCGTCGATTGTTCCTTTTGCTTTGATTGCGATTGTTGCTTTTCAGTAATTGATTAATTTGGTCATGTCATGTCTTCTTTGGCCTTCCTCAACTTCCTTTTCCATTCACACTACTTTTATATGAATTTTATTGAATTATATTGAAATGTGACTCCATCGCCGAATGCTCAGAGTTCCCTGGACAGACATGGTTACCAATACCGAAGTCCTGAGGCGAGCTAGAGTTGACAGGGAACTGTTATCAACTATCAAGGTTCGAAAGATCTCACATCTGGGTGGGGAAAAGTACCACCTTCTCCCACTGATATTGGAGGGGAAAATTGAGAGACGCCGAGGGCCCGGAAGGAGACAAATGTTCTGGCTGCGAAACGTGAGAGAGTGGACCGGCATCCGAAGTGTAGAGGAGGACAGGGACAGGTTCGCCGAGGTGATCGCCAACGTTGGGGGGACCCGACAGGGCACTTGAAGAAGAAGAAGATATTGACTTTATAAAACACAGATTTTTCCCTTTTGGGTTTATTTTTCTCGACACGTTTCGAAACTGTCATCATCGGAAGAACGAAACTCAGTTTATCGTTCTTCCGATGATGAAGGTGAACAACCTTCGAAACATATCGGGAAAAATAAACCCAAAAGTGGAAAAGGCAGTGTTATACATAATTCATAAAAAAAATATTCATCTGCGAAGTTTCAAACGAAATTCTTAAAGAGCCATCATTTTTTCTTTCCTTTCAAATATTCCTAGAATACCATTATTGATAATGTTTCATGTTCAGATTTTTATTCAATCATGTAAAAAAGTTTGGAAACCTCTGGAGGAGTGAATGTGAGTGTCGTTTGTGTTATTTGTGTGTCCGAAATAGAAGTATCGTTGGAGATTTTGCGATGGGCTCCGATCCCAGCCCTTTGCCCTGTTAGTAGGGAATACGAATACCCGAGCGCCCCGTGGCGAAAGGCGGCGGTAAACACCTCAAACAGACGAAACTCTAATATTTGAAAGTCCCTTCTTGTTTTTAAAAGACCGACTGCTAATAAAATATGTTACGCATTCAATACACCACTGATCCATTTCTTTTAATAATATTTATCTGAAAACACAATATATATTTAAAATGTAGGTACGTTAAAGAAATATATTTATTTTATTTATTTATTGGTGTATAATCGTGTTCTTGAAAACCAACTCTAAAATATGAAAGTTATGTATGTATCTGAAATCTATGAACTATGAAAATAAAATAAATATACTGAAAATTAACCCTTAAAATATAATACATCTCTCAAACGAATGTGGAAATAAAATAAATGCACTAAAAATCTATCACTCTGATGTATGTGGAAATAAAATAAATAGGTACCTACCCTAAAAAATAAATGTCTCAGACGAATGTGGAAATAAAATAAATATCCTTAAAATAAATCTCTCAGACGAATGTGGAATAAAATAAATGCACTAAAAAATCAATCACTCTGATGAATGTGGAAATATAACAAATACACTAAAAAAATAAATCTCTCAGACGAAATGTTTATATGATAGAATTTCAAATTGAATATCCGATGTAAGAAAATAATGCAGGAAGAACGAAAACGTTACGAACAAAATAATTAAGAATTCCTAAGATGGTTTGAATATTTAGAATGGAAGAATAAATAATGTAGACGTTGGCGATATGTAGACGCTGTCAATGGTAGTAATGAAATGTTTCCAAATGTCATGGCTGCCGATTCAGAAAAAAAAAGTGCAGGCTTTGATAGTGAAACACTTGGAGCTATTAGCAGAAAAAATGAACTGTTATTTTCCTAAGTGTGACCTACAACCTATGGACCGGGTACGAAATGCATTCTGGGATAATATTTCCCTTGGACACTTATCGATAAACAAGCATGAAGAATTAAAAACTGATTGGACATTAAAACTAAAAATTTTCGAAGAAAAGCTAGCATATTTTTGGCTGCATATAAAAAATGAGTATCCACTCCTTTCAAAGCATGATGTTGCAATTCTATTACCATTTGCCACAGCCTACTTATGCGTATTGGGATTTTCAACTCTCACTACTATTAAATCGAAAAAAAAGAGAACGCCTGATGACGATCAATGAAGAGATGAGAGCAGCCTTATCAACGATTGCTCCAAATTTTGATCGCCTGGGCTCGGTTAAACAAGCTCACATTTCTCACTAAACATCTTTTCATCTTAGGTATATTGATTTTAGTAATAAATAAATATTAAATAAACATTGCTTTTTTCCTTGGTGTACCTCTAAAATTTCTTGATTTGATAGGTGTACCTTGAATATAAAAAGTTTGCGGAACACTGCTCTATAATAGTGGATAATACGCATCCACAATCGAAAATCTGATTTCACAATTGCGCTTCATTCGAGCTAGCCGTGGCGCTCATATGCCTGAAATCATATTTAAACAATAATAGCATAAAATTATCTATTAAATAAAGCCAATATCATAGACATTTACAATATTTTAATGTGTTTTTTTTTTCATTTTGAATATGTATTGTATATCTCTAAAAAACACTCGAAAAAATATCAACGTGCCAGCACCACACGTATTATGAATGTGGAGGATTTTAAAAACACAACCCAGAATACAAAATTCGGCCGTTCCATCCTATTTTCCTCCCTCTACGTAGAAAATGTATGAATCATAGTGCTTTTTAAGTAAAATCAAATAATTGGTTAAATAATAATAAAAATTACAAAAAATATTTAGATTTATTCGCGTTATTCTACTTCTATTTCCGACGAGTTCAGTCAACTTATGTCATCGGTTGCCACAAGATTTTTTTTTTTAATAATAAATCCGATAACTTAAAGTACACAATATTGGATTATGCATTGGAATATACGTATATATATATTTTTTATAATTAAAAAAATAACAAAAGGATCAAGTCATCATCTTACCATGGTAAGTGCCTACCAATCATCCAACTAATAAGAACCAGAAATTTTAAAATAGAATTTGAGTCTGCATAAGAAATAGAAATGTGGTAATTTTAATACATAATATATATTTTTAACACTTTTATATACATCTTTATGAAAACACGGGGAACAACGAAATACTTGGCTTCTTCTTCTTTAAGTGCCCTGTCGGGTCCCCCCAACGTTGGCGATCACCTCGGCGAACCTGTCCCTGTCCTGCACCGCTCGGAACAGCTCCTCCACACTTCGGATGGCGTTCCACTCGCTTATGTTTCGCAGCCAGAACATCGTTCTCCCTTAATTTTCCCCTTCAATATCAGTTGGAGAAGGTGGTATTTTTCCCCACGCAGTACATGACCCAGATGAGTCTTGGAAGGGTTAGGAGCCGCCGTTGGCCCACGAGGGCTTGTCCGTTCCCATCGTTTCTACTTACACGTAATACAAATTTCAATAAATAAACAAAAAATGTACTGATATTTAAATTTATTTATTTATAGATAGATACATAAACATGACTGTAAAATTATACCTATTGTTTGCTTAAAAGTATTAGCTGTATATACACACGGATGAATTAGCATAGATTATAAAATGTTTATTATGAACTATTTGAGTTTAGAATCATTATTGAGAAAATTATACACAAGGACAAGAGCACCAAGTAATGGAAAAAAAATTATCTATGGCTAAATCCTGACCCACTGAAACTTTATAAAAAGTATGTTTCGATTGCTCCACTAAAATCTATATAAGATTTCAATATTTACAAATATTCATTAATTATGATTATGGTTATTTTGAACATCTGGAAAAATATTGATGCATTTTTTTTATAAAAGTTATATGTACTCGTATATAGTATATTTGTGTGGTCACCCTAAGCATCTGTGATCTAATGAGATTTATATGTGCATGTTGTATGGCAAGCATACATCTTTCCAAATATATGTTTAATTGTGTGACCATTTAAGAAATTTAAAAAATATACGTATTACCAATTATTTTTAGTGTTTAAAATAAATATTATAAACTTTTGGAAAGTGAATAAATTATATTTTACTTTTATATACTGATCACAATAACTCAGTGTAGAAATTGAATAATAAGTTAGAAAAATTCAGATTTTTTTTATTGACGTGGTGGAAATTTTGAAATATTTCTAAATATTTTGTAAAAATCAACACCAAAAACAATGTCACCATCATTTTTGTAAAAAGTGTATTTTGTTTACAAACTAGTAGTTTGTGTACGTATCAAAAAAAAATTTTTGCCAACACAGATACACTTTTAATGTCGCCGAGTTTGCGAAGATATTTATTTATTCATTATGACACCTACGTTATCAATGATCAACTTTCCACGAGTAAAAATATCACTGAAAATCTAATAAAAGATGTCACATTTTTAGATTTCTTGAAATTTGACACTCTGTTTAAAAAATATGCTACTTCTTAAATGGACAAATGGTGACACAAAGAATGTTCTACTTAAAGAAATACTGAATTAATACCTATATATTTCTGAATCAACACCATGAGAAAGAGAATATTGCGTTTCTGGGAATAGATCATATAACATTGTACAAAAAATGCGCCGAGAAGTTTCTCGTAGTTACAAGTGACCAGAGCCATATTAGGAATAAGTCTTAGAGAAAAACAAGAAAAAAACAATGGTCACAGACATAATCCACCGTGTAGTGACTCTAAAATGGCAATAGGCAGGTCACGTAGCCAGAAGCTCGGACGAATGGACAAGAATACTGCTAACTTGGAGATCATGGACCACAAAGTGTATGGTAATGGCAACTGCAGTGGAAAGATGTCCTAAACCAACAAGTCGGCATAACCTGGATGCAGTCTGCACAAGACAAAATGACGTGGAAGCGAACGGAGGAGACCTTTTTCCAGGAGTGGACGAAAATAGGTTCGAAGAAGGTTATTCTTCGTTTTGTTCAATTGACGGAAAATACAGAATTCTTTTACCAAATGAGTACACTTATTACTTCAGTGTCTTGTATAAAATTTATCTTAATGCAGGCATTGATAAAGTTCACAAAAACAACGAAGAAGTAAAAATTCACATAAAATGTGAAAGTCTGCATATACAGGTATATATAAATGATATATTGAGAATTTGGATACTGGATAAAACAACGAAAATTCTTTATAATCCCATAGGAATGTATATTGAATATGCAAGAATCTAAAATTAAGTAGATACCTACACCTTTCTAGAATCAATGCTTTGGAATAAAGGGTAATAATCTATAAACTTTAAAAAAATTTAACATTTTCATTTTTAGTTACTTCTTAGTTTTAAAAATTTATACAAAATATCAGAAATTTTATGCAAAAGGGGACATGTAACAATAAACATTTACATATTTGTTACCAGCCAATTTAACTAGTTATTCACGAGTTTTTTGTATTGACACTGGCATGTTTGAAAGTTTAACATCTTCATCATCGGAACAACGGTTTATATCATTCGAAACATGCCAAGAAAAATAAACTCAAAAGCGGTAAATACAATGTTTTAATTCATAAAAAAAATTAATTAACCACCTTTATGCTGTTGACTACAATTGCAGTGCAGACAGACAGTCCCAGTTCATGAGAATATTACATACAATCAAGTAACAAGGAACTAAAGTGAAAAGGTTTAAAAGACAAATTCAAATACGAGTTGCAAATGTAACCAACCGCACTATATGGGTTAAGGAATTCCACATCACTTTAAGATTATCAAAAATAAACTAGTTATTGTTTGATTTGCAAATCAGCTGCATTAACCTGATCAAACCTAGCATAACAGGATATTAAGCATGCTTGTGAGCAGTGGCGTGCCTAGGGTTAACCAGTATGGCAAGCCCATCTGATTTTTTATGTATGTTATATAATTTCATATGGCTGTCTATTTTATAAATAGACAGCCATATGAAAATGTATTCCAAAGGTGTATGCTTTATTCGCTGTAGTTAGTCTAAAAAACTCACAGAAGGTATATTATGACTGGACAGAAATTATAAACACTTCTGTCATGACATACATTCAGTGGCTTTGAAAAAAGCCGATGTTTTCCTTTTGAACTGAACAACAAGATTGGTGCAGAAATGAAGCGGATGATTTATTAACTAACAAGATAATACATTATTAATAAAAACAGAAAAATCTATAAAATCTACTTACATATTTATATTATAAAACAAACCGTCTATCTTTCTTCAAAAATGATGAACTTAAGATAAAAAGTAATCATTTGGAAAATTTCATCTGAATCTATCGTAAAGTTTATTATTAAATAACTGAAAAAAAGTGTTTCCGCATTTTTGCCGTTCAGTTTACGTGCGGACGCTACCCAGACAGAAAGAGACAATATATATACATATATTGTCTCTCTTTCTGTCTGGGTAGCCGCTTTTAGTAGAAAACGTAAGTGATATTGACGCGCGCAAAATTTAGGGACGACTCAAACTCGCGATAAAATCTCTCAAATTTGGGGGTTTTGATTCAAAATGAAAACCCAAGCAGCAAAAGATTACCAGGAAGGCCGCCAAAGAGATGGAGAGATGGCTGGACATCATCATCCCAGGGCAGCCCACCGTCACAAACAGGTCATATGACCTAAACTAAGAAGAAGATTCAAAATTTCTTACGCAAGCCGGGCTTCTGGGTTTTCTATGGGAATACTGCCACTGCTTGTAAGACAGTTAATTAAATGATTTTGTCTGACCACATTAAGTTTACCTGAAATGTATTGTTTGGCCGGTAACGCGTATGCTCACACATAATACTTTATAACACACTATTTCAAATGTAAAACATTAACAAATATTGTTCACAGAAAGTTAACATTAACAAACGGGCTTGCTAGTACAGAAAAATACATAAGTATGCCAATATAACCAAAATAAAAATATTTAATTGAATTGAAACTAATGTACTGTTCAACCAATATTATTTATTTTATACATAATTAATGGATTTAATTTATAATGAATGGAATACAGACAATTTATGACTGTCATTTTTTTAATAAGAGAATGATGGAGTGGAGTGCCGCATCAGTTAGTGTAGCAGTCCATTATTTCTGCTTACCCTTTTGGGGAGACGGCGTGATGGTTAGTTAATAAATTTTATAAATATAAAACATAAAATAAACACTTTGTATTTTAACCACGGAATGGCACTTAAAATTAAAGCCAACTGATTTCTTGTTGTTTTAATTTTCAGCTGAGGACGGCCGAGGAAAACATGGCACGACCAAATAAATCAATTACTAAATTGCAGCGCATTCGAAGTCGGAAAAATCAACGAGCATGGGTCTTACGATATATGAATGTAGAAGAATTGAGAGGTATGTCAAAACAGAACAGTGTGGCGGTCCATCCTCTCTGCCTACCCCTACGGAGAAACGGCACGATGGTTAGTTAGTCAGTTTCGCTTGTACCCAAACTTCATTAGAGCAATATAAGAACTGAAACTTGGGTACAAGCAAAACCAGTTGGCTTCAATTATAATTACTATTCCGTGGTTAAAATACAAAGTATTTAATTATTTTTTTATATTTATAATTTTGGTACGTCTAACCACAAAGTGAGTACTTTATATGAAAATTTAATGAATTATTTGTTGTTTCTGTACAAATGTGTCTGTGCAATTTTATTATTTCATAACATGATATAACTCGGTTATAGCAAATTAGTTATTGATTTTAGTTTAATTTGTATTTAGCGGCTGTTAAAATTAAAAAATAAATGTCTGCATTCAACCTCTCCGTCAATATAATCCCAACCACGAGATCCTGAAATACCGAGTCAGATAGCTTATGGCCCCGTATTTGGGGCACAATGATTAATTCTCGAATATTCCCAGATTATGTCAGGATTAAGACTACCAATGACGTTCATTTATGACACAACACAAATCATTTATTGGCTAGCTACATATTTTACCAGCTGAACAAACAATATTCCAAAATGTCATTAATGTCTTACTACTTGAGAGGTTAAACTCAAGAATGGTATAACTTAAAACAGATAAAAATGGCTTATTTCTAGGCAATACAGACTCGTACCATTACTTTCAAATAGCTATGTACATTACTTATACATAAGAATATTCACACGACTCAAGCACATTGAATGTGACGTGTCTCAGAAGACAATACACGCCTCGTTTCATTTATTTGGAAGGAATTTACTTATACGTGGTATGCAGATTTCAATTTCATTTGTGTAATGTATATTTCAGCCACGGAATGCCTACAATGCAAGTGGTATTAATAATATGAGTATAAGTCACAATATTTAACCAAAATATCTACGAATATCCAATGAAATAAAAATATATATCTAAGCTTGTAAAAAATCCTGTGTGAATTATGAAAAATACTATTATATTATATATAATTTATATGAATTTGTACTACACTAATGTGCAAAGGCAAATAGCCGCAAGTTAAAAATAGTGGTTTTGAGATAAACGGGTTTATAGTTTTATTTTGTTTTTTGGTATATTTTATCATTTAAAATAAGTTTTCTTATGCAAACTAAGTTTTAAAAGTAAGAATACAGTTCTTAGAAATGATTAAGACGTGTTTTTGTCATAAAAGTATAGTAAGCTTCATATTATTAAAGAAAATGTGTTTTGCCGCCACATATTAGGTAGACCGTCGCACAAATAATTTGGTAATGGGCCGCAATTTAAGTTGCTGTCGTTTGCCAGGATACATATTGTGTCGCGGCAAAAGACCGCAAGTTTTGGCTGTGCCGTGGTAAAAAGCAGCAACTTAAAATGATGCTTTTTGCCAAAACATGTATCAAATCAATACAATTTTGCGGCTATTGGGATAGTGAATATCTCAGTAAAGGAAAGAGATAGAGAAAAATCTGTGATTGTATATGATAGAGGCCAGTTATAAGAATGCTTTGACCCATGTTACGCCAAACAGCCGCAACTTAAGTTACGGCTTGTTGCCTTTACACATTAGTACATGTATACTTAGTACTTAAAAAAAAATGCAAAAATATTTATTTTAGTAGATCAGAAATATTTTTGCTTTAACCAAGTTATAAAATGTTGCACACAGAAAATTAAAACACACTCATTGAAAAAACAAAACAAGCTTTATAAAAAGGAAGATTAACATCATATGTAAATATAAAATAGACACTAATCATGCCAAAGTGAATTTATAGACATGTATATAATTAAAAACAACGTTTATTACATTGTTTAAGTATTTAAAAACTTTCGAGTCTTTAAACAAATGTACACTGCCCTAGAGATGATTAATTCATAAAAATGGTGCATTATAAATCATACAATTTATTATTATAGATTACTGAATTAAATACAATGAAAATCAAGTTTAAAATACTATATTATATTATACCTCTTGTTCCATAATCCTATCAAAATTTAAAATGCCAGCATTTTCAAAACCAATATTCATAAATAAGTCAATACTTTAACTGTCACAATTTGATAGTGCCCTAGCAAGGAACACTTGAATCACAAAAATGTATTTAAAAAGAATAATAATTTTCAATGTATTTAATAAAGACTTTAAATCATTGCTCAATGAACAGCAAATACATTCTTATATAAAAAAAAAAACTATTAATTTGATAAGCATTACAAAAACAAAGGAATATAAAATCAAGTGAAATGAGTTCATGTTTTAAACCACATGTGGTAATACTATAATGTTCATACATTGATTGTAGTAAAAAAGATATATCTCATCCCAATTATAGACTCAGCGGAAATAAAATATAAAAGATTAGATTATAGTTTATAATAAATAAATTCAATTAAAGAAATGCACATTTGTACTTGCGTTTTATAGTTCACATTTTAATACAATACTATTGAACGTATCCAAACATTTTGTAAAGTAACAGAAGTACATTTTTCTACCTGGCAAAATATACATTTAATCTGAAAAGTAGTTTTGAATTTTAACCTGTGTATCACGTTCACAAAATAAGAAAAGCCAATACTCTAGGATTATCTAGTACTTGATTTATAAGTATTAAGCGTGCTATGCTCCATTTGATAACCTATAGTTTACAGCTCGTCTCGTAGAAGAGTGTATCTGTTCTTGGAGGGAGCCAGCTTCTTAAAGGTGGACTCTGCGGGAGCAACGGTCTTCTTCTCCTTCTCCGTGCTAGCCGAGTTGTGCACGTGAGCGGCTGGCTCTTCTGAGCCATAATGGAATTCTCTGTAAAAAAAAAAAAAAAACATTTAGATTCAATCACTTTAATGGAAACAAATATTAGTTTTATTGAACTCTTTGACCGTGGCAACTGACTCAGATTAATCCTTAACCGTAAGTCACCTCTGATGTGATAACAGAACTTTGTCGCTGCAGTCGTATGGCATATGTGAGGTGACACGATGCATCATGTTGAATCTTGTTGTCTGTGGAATCTGTGCATAATTACTTTGTCAGCTAAATATTACCAATGGAACGATTAACATACACAGTGCCTTTTTAAAATTAATTATTGATAGAATAACATATACAAAAGATACAAAAGCTAGTGTCCGATAGGGGTAAATATGCTGTGCTTAACCGTTTATGTGCTGTGCCTTTTTTCATAATATATACTAAAATTGCGTGTTAAAAAACAGGGAAAAAAATGAAAAATTGGGATGCTATAATAAATAAAAAATCATAACTGGCGGATGCAGCGCACTATCCGAACACCAGAGATATACTGCGCATCAAATCGTCGATATATCGACAACACACAATTTATGATAGATATTCGTTTATCAAAATATCGACGATACGCATTCAAACGGTTAAAGTAGATCAGGAGTGTGTGTTTATTGATTCATTGATATTCGAGTATTTCAAGAGTATTTTGAAGTATTTCACGACTACTTATAAATAAAATGTTCACGTAGTTAAAGAATACTGAATAATAACAATATTTGACATTATACAAATCAAAAAGGTGATCCAAAATAAAGTGTTCCTAAACCCCCATTGGGCGCTCACTTATTAGCAGTACATTACAACAAATTGATCTCAAACTGCGGCTCTCATTTCCAGCTCAGACAGATTGCCCCAGTTCATAATACTACGCAAAATTTAACAGTAAGGAACAAATTTATTTTTTTGTTTCAATCCTAGGGATTGGTTTGCAGCAAAGTCTATTTATTGCTGGTTCTTGGGATGCCACTTGGGCCTTTAATGTGGTAATTTCCCATTGCTTTCCATATAACTAACTAACTAACTAACCATCACGCCGTCTCTCCGGAGGGGTAGGCAGAAAGAATGGAATGCCGCCACACTGTTCTGTCCTGACATACTTATCTCGATTCCTCTACATTCATACATCTTGTCATGCATGCAAGTCGATTTCTCCGACTCCTCGCGTGACCGACATTCAATATTTGATTGATTTGTTCGTGCCACGTTTTCCTCGGCCTTCCTCTATTTCTAGCTCCGTTAACGCCGTTTACATATACCTTCTTTACCATTCTGTCTTCACTCATTCTTTCCATGTGTCCAAACTATCTTAATGACCCTTTCCTTATTTTGTTCATAACACTTTCATTCACACCACATTCAATTCTTATACTTGCATTTGTCACTCTATCATATACAGATTTGCCACACATTAGTCTTAGAGATCTCATTTCTACTGCATTTATTATACTTTCATCCTTCTTTTGCCAGTTCCATACTTCACCAAGACCATACATAAGGGTTGGCACAAGAACACCATTATGCACTATTTGAAATTTTGAAGGTTATTTGAACCCAATTACTGTATAAATGTTTTTAGCTATTGATTCTCATGACATGTGATAGGCAGCTAATTTATCGTCATTTTTACCATCACATGAAAGTTTATATAATATATTTAAATATGAGCTGCAAATTTAGTCTGCCATAGTTTGAAACCATTATTTTTTACTGCAAATGTAGCCAGAGAGGTTAAAGAACTTTTATTTTTCTGTTGTTCACTAGATCAATATCCGAAATATTTTTTTATTATTTTTGGTCTCACAAGTATCATACCGCGAAAATATTAAAAATAGTAGAATTACAAATGTAAATATTTAAAGAGAATGTTAAGCAGATAAAAGTGTTACAATTTACCTGTGGAGTTTTCCAGAATGGAGATCTTTGAGGAACTGCTTCACCCGCCCAGGCTCTTCCATCTGCTTGATATCGGGGAAGAGGTACATGTGACGGAAGGAGTCAATAGCGATGAGAGGCAAGTCTGATAGGCTCTTGCCCAAGTGGTGCAGTGGGTGCTCAAATTTCTTACCATCCGCCGTCAGGAAGTTCACATTCTCTACAAATGAAAGCCCAATTAAACCAATTCATGAAATGTTTGAATATAATAATTGTCTGATTGACCTTTCGCCTATCATGGTCCAAAGAACAACATTGGACAGTGTTTGGAGCTAGGAGATCTTCTATAATGAGTAGAAACACTTATTTTTTAAAAGGTTTTAACGGAGCATTTTTGGATACATAATCCCGCCGAGGTGACAATACTGGATAGAGCTATGTCAGAGGAAACCTATAAGTCATGGGCCAATGTTGGGGACTGACTCTCTGCAGCTTTGAAGAGATAGGCCATCTCATAACCAATTTCTTTAGATTAATCGGGGAATATTTCGAGAACTTCGCCGTACTGGAGAACGTTGGTATTTTTGTTCTTGATAGATATCTCCGACAGGGACAGCACATATTGTTTTACAAAGAACCAACCTGCTTCTGGTGACAATGATGGGAAGAGCAATCATTCTGCTGAAAACGGTCTTCTCGGAGATCAACGTCTTTCATATTAGTGAAAGTACATTCAGAAGACAAATACTTTTGATTTTAAAGAGTATCTTGTCTTCCTAAAGTTGAACCATCTCTCATGCGTTCCTGGTATTATATATTATATTATACCTCTCAATAGATGGCTTAAACTTTAATTTTGTTTATAATATCTTTTAAGAAAATAAACTGATTAGAGTTTTTCAATTATGTTCGTAGTAGATTTCCATATCTCACATCCGTAAATCAGCATGCCTTTAACGAGTTGCTGAATATTCGGAGCTTGTACTCGAAATTACACTGGAACGCGATACAGGATGCATTGCGAAGGCCCCATTTCCTTTCTTAAGCCCATTGGTTATATTCTCTTCCGTGCCTATCAAGCTTACTATCGGTGCAAAGACAAACAATAATAAAAATGTTAACTTACGTTTCTCAGAGAGCAAATCATTGGTAACAAGATCATTGTACTTCTTCACGATTTCGGTGTCTCCCGGTGTGTGGAAGAGGATCAGGAAAGGCAATCCCTCTTCCGTTAGCTCCTCTGCATTCTCAAAGGTGATCTCCCTCACAAGCGGGACACACTTATCTTGCACCCATATGTGTGCCTCGTCAAAATTACTCAGCGATCCCATGTATGTCTCGTCCGCCTCATTGGACCGGGACTTGTCTGCGCGGTACACAATGATAGGCTGACCTGCAGGAATAGTCAGTTTATTGATTTCATTCATTCGTTTTTTTTATGACATTTTTAAAATCGCTTCTCTTGGCATTATTATAAAATGTTCTATATTTGAAGTCAAACCACTTAACCTGAGATGGAGGTACGAGCCGTGCGCATGGACCTAAGAACAGAATTATTTACTCCCATTTCACAAACCTCGTAAAATTAACAGTTTTAAAACATTAATGCGAAATATACAAAACTCAGATGTACTTAATATACCAAGAATGCAAATCAAACGTTATTATGAAAAATAAAACCAAACACTAAGCAATATTTTCACAAATGCTACGTTATCAAATCTGTTGTACAGAAAAATTCCCTTGACGAATTGAGAAAAATACTCGGAATGAAATATGAGTGTAGTGAAATATTCAACAAGAATAGCACACACTCAAGCCTTATAAGAAGTTAACGGCTTTGATAAGAAAATATGTAGCTATTATATTTAATAATAAAAATATATAAATGCAAAATAAGTATTTGAAAAATGTAATCAGCGAACATAAACTATTAACAGAATAATATATACAATAAATTTTAGGCCCATTAAGTGTAATGATTAATAATTAATTCAAAAAATACAATAACACACCTATAGTGTTTTTAATTAAATGGTTTCAGGTATCAAGATTGCTAAATAACACTGGCCAATATTTGCATGTTCCGACGAGCTCAAAACTTATGGAAATCGTACACTTCTAGAAGTATTCTTATTAGTAAGGGTACGTCCTCACAGGGGTGCCTGGGTTGGAGGCTAGGTGGAAGTCTTAATCTAACCTACCACCTAGCGCCGCGGTGATCTTTTATGGTACTAACCACAATAAGAAAATATTCAATTTGAAAATAAATGTTAGTTTATAAATTTATGATCTTTAATTTAGTGGTCACTAATCATTAGTACCCTTTGCCTCAATTGATTAAGTCATAAAATAAAGTAAATATAAAAAGTTTCATCGATTTCGTGACATTTAGGAATAGTATGAACTGACAGCACTGTCATTAGTTCTGTCATCCTCGGTAATCATGGTTAGTTCAATAAAAGATCACTGCAGCGCTACAATCGCCGAGCGTTTACCACAGGTGGCTTGTGATCACGCGCTTGGCGCGAAGTGTATATGTAGTGTGGTCTACAACTAGGAAGAAGAAGATTCAATAAATAGTATAGTGAACACCTTTACCTGGAGGATGCATCTGTGCAGAGACGTCTCCAAATCCAACATGGAACTGGCAATCCTCTTTCAGCGAGGTGGCAACGCGCCGGAACAAGTGGTACTCGGGCATATCTCTCCGATCAAAATAACCAATGATCATTCGCTTGTTGGATTCCAATTCAGTCAACTCCTTCAGAGAACTGAATTCTTTAATCGGATCTACTAACTCCTTGCGAACAAATTCAGCAAAGGCATCGACCGACCGTTGTCCTGGAAAAATAAATTAATCAAAAATAAGTTTTTAATCAAAGTCACATATTTATATCATTTTTTTGTACTCGTGTCTGTCTGAAGACACTGAGGTCGATAGCAGGCAAGACACTGAGAGATTGCTTGAAGAACACCAGAATTAGCGAGATATGTGAGGTTGAGGATATTGTAAGACGGAGTAGACAGCGAAAGAGGGACTTGTATGGTCATGTCCAAAGAATGGATACCACCAGACTCCCCTATTTTGCATTTTATAATCAGCCTCACGGGACTCGTCCTCGTGGAAGACCTCCTAAAAGCTAAAGATAAAGAAAGGACAGCTGGGAATCCACTTCACAGGAGAAGCTGGAGAACAGACCACATAGATCTACTACAAGAAGAAGACATATTTATGTGTCTAAATGAAAAGATTACTTTACAATTTTTTTTATGCAACAAAGAACTATTTTTCCAACTTTTGAGCTTATCAATATTTTATTTCTTTCGACAGTTTCACACCTTCATCATTTACATTGTTCTCTTTGTTATTCGTTCTTATATCATTTTCTTCATCGTTTATACCGTTCTCCCGATGATGAAAATGTAAAATCTTACAAACAATACGAGAAAAATAAACTCAAAAATAGATGATACAGTATTTTTTAATTCTTAAAAAATTCGTCATAATGAAATTTCACAGTATTATGCCTTAAATTAATCAATAAATATTATATTAGGTCCTTACGTATGAAATTGGCGTTTTGCCGTACTGGCAACTTTGATCTCAGATATCTTCTTTTGGTTAGGAATTCCAAATTCAAATTTATACAGCTATTTACTCAAGTATTTGTGTTTCGAAAATTATAATTCATTTGTTTTTTCCTCAATTGTTTTTTTTCTATGCGTCACTCAGTTTACAAAATGGAAAACTTGAAATATCGCGTTATTTACGAGTACGAGTTCCACCGTGGCACCAGTGCTGCAGAAACGGCTCGAAGGATTAATGATCAAATCAAATCAAATCAAATCAAATCAGTTTATTTTCTCAAAAGACATTACAAACATTTTTTATAGTTTAAGGCATCTATTGAGAACAGGTAAAACATAAGGAATATATAATACCAGGAACGCATGAGAGATGGTTCGACATTAGGAATACAAAATACTCTCCAAAGTCAAGAGTATTTGTCTTCTGAATGTACTTTCACGAATATGAAAGACATCGATCTCTGAAGCGATGATGTGTATGGCGACGGTGCCACAAAAGAAAACACAGTGCGTTTTTGGTTCCAACGTTTTCGTTCTGGACATTTCGACCTGCAGAACAAGCCCCGTGGACGGCCGGAGACCAAAGTTGATAATGAAGAATTGAAGGCTATTGTGGAAGCGGATCCATCGCAAACCACGTCCGAGTTAGCTGCAGGCTTCGGTGTTAGTGAAAAAACTGTTTTAATCCACTTGAAGCAAATTGAGAAGGTGAAAAAGCTTGAAAGGTGGGTACCTCACGAATTGAGTGAAGCAAATCAACAAACGCGCGTTGACTGCTGCGTTGCATTACTCAACCGGCACAATAATGAAGGGATTTTGAATCGAATCATTACCTGTGATGAAAAGTGGATCCTGAATGATAATCGGAAGCGCTCATCGCAATGGCTGAACCCTGCCGAACCAGCCAAACCATGCCCCAAGCGAAAATTGACTCCAAAAAAGTTACTTGTGAGCGTTTGGTGGACTAGTGCTGGTGTCGTTCACTACAGCTTTCTTAAATCTGGCCAGACGATTACGGCAGATGTCTATTGTCAGCAACTGCAAACCATGATGGAAAAGCTAGCTGCTAAACAACCGAGGCTGGTTAATCGCTCTAGGCCACTGCTGCTTCATGATAACGCTAGACCACACACTGCACAACAGACGGCTACCAAATTAGAAGAGCTTCCATTGGAATGTCTAAGACATCCACCGTACTCTCCGGACCTTGCCCCAACAGATTACTATTTTTTTCGAAATTTGGATAACTTCTTGCAAGGGAAAATATTCAACTCCGATGGGGCAGTCCAAACCGACTTCAAAGATTTTATTGATTCCCGTCCAAATGTTTTTTTTAGTAAAGGGATGGATGAACTACCTATGAGATGGCAAAAGTGCATAGATAGCAATGGTACATACTTTGATTAAATAAATATATTATATTAAAAAAAAAATCAACTTTATGTTCCTCCCATACAAAACGCCAATTTCATATGTAAGGACCTAATATTAGTCCTCGTGAATTCAGTTTAATTCAATATAATAGGAAATCTTTTAATATATAATATATTCATATTATTATATTTTTGTACTTAGTACATATTTTACTTCAACCATTTAAATGACAAAAGAGAATTTGTTCAGTTTTGACTGTTAATCACCCGTACATAACTTTACACAACATTTAAAATAACCTGTATTATTTCAGTAGTCACATAAATTTTAAAGGATGTCATTTTCAAGTTCAGTATCACATTGATCTTTATTTGTACAGTGATTCCTCAAAAGAAACTCGGCGTACAAAACAAATAAAAGTACGAACAACTAATAATGGAAAATAAACAAGATTACACTTGCGTAAAGAAAGATTTCCAATTTAGTCTGAAGCTGCGTGATGTCTGACATAACCAGCGGCACATATCATAGGCTGTCAATCTGGTTACTGTCCCATTAATTCATAAGAAAATTTAAATTCAAGATTAATAATCTATATATTAGGTCCTTACATATGAAATTGGCGTTTTGTATGGGAGGAACATAAAGTTGATTTTTTTTAAATATAATATATTTATTTAATCAAAGTATGTGGAAATTATCGCGGAATAAAATTGACCTCACACACCTTGAAGGTATGGGAAAAGATTATAAATGAGCGCCTCCAAAAGCTCTCCTCATTAACAGAAAACCAATTTGGTTTTACGGGAGGTAAATCCACCACAGATGCCATTCAAGCTATAAGGATAGTGATGGAGAAATATAGAACAAACCGCAAAAATCTTCACCTACTGTTCATCGATTTGGAGAAGGCCTTTGACCGTGTCCCACGCAAGCTGGTGTGGCAGGCTGCGAGATTCCAGGGCATCCCGGAATACTACATTCAACTGCTCCAAGACATGTATTGCCAAATAACAACAAGAGTAAAAAGTCCCGCAGGCATCAGCGAACCATTTGCGGTGGAGGTCGGAGTCCATCAGGGTTCAGCCCTGAGCCCTTTCCTTTTTAACATAGTTATGGACTACCTGACCAGGAATATACAGCAGTCTGTACCGTGGTGCATTCTCTACGCAGACGACATAGTTTTGATTGCGGACTCGGCAGAACAATTGCAAGTTACATTGAATGAGTGGGCAGATGCCTTAGAGTGTAATGGACTACGCATTAGCAGGAGTAAAACCGAATATTTAGAATGTGAATATGAGGACATCGCTACAGATTTGGCTCATGAAAACACAATTCACATTGGCAATACTCCAGTTAACAAGGTGTCCCAATTCAAGTATCTCGGGTCGGTCCTTACTGCGGATGCCAACGTTGACACTGATGTCAAACACAGGACAAACACCGCCTGGCTCAAGTGGAGGTCTCTATCAGGTGTCCTGTGTGATCCAAAAATTCCAATCAGAACTAAGGGCAGAGTCTACAAGACTGCAGTGAGGCCCGCCATGCTATATGGAGCAGAGTGCTGGACCAACAAAAAAGTCCACGAAAGTCGAGTCCACGCTGCCGAGATGAAAATGTTGAGGTGGGCTGGAGGCGTCACAAGGCTGGACCACGTTAGGAACGAATATGTGAGGGGTAGCTTTAAGGTTGCCCCAATAACGGAAAAATTAAGAGAATCTCGACTCCGGTGGTACGGTCATGTGATGCGAAGAGACAGCGAGCACATTGTCCAAAAAGCCCTCAGCATTCCCACAAAACCAAGAAGAAAAGGTCGCCCAATGGCAACATGGTGGGCCAACATGGAAAAGGAGCTCCAACACGAGAACCTGACAGTGGAAATGAGTGAAAATAGGAAAGTTTGGCGTTTTCGTACGAAGAGGGCCGACCCCAGATGATGGGAAATGGCAAAGAGAAAGAAGAAGATTTAATCAAAGTATGTACTATTGCTATCTATGCACTTTTGCCATCTCATAGTTAGTTCATCGATCCCTTTACTAAAAAAACCATTCGGACAGGAATCAATAAAATCTTTGAAGTCGGTTTGGACTGCCCCATCGGAGTTGAATTTTTTCCCTTGCAAGAAGTTATCCAAATTTCGAAAAAAATAGTAATCTGTTGAGGCAAGGTCCGGAGAGTACGGTGGATGTCTTAGACATTCCAATTGAAGCTCTTCTAATTTGGTAGCCGCCTGTTGTGCAGTGTGTGGTCTAGCGTTATCATGAAGCAGCAGTGGCCTAGAGCGATTAACCAGCCTCGGTTGTTTAGCAGCTAGCTTTTCCATCATGGTTTGCAGTTGCTGACAATAGACATCTGCCGTAATCGTCTGGCCAGATTTAAGAAAGTTGTAGTGAACGACACCAGCACTAGTCTACCAAACGCTCACAAGTTACTTTTTTGGAGTCAATTTTCGCTTGGGGCATGGTTTGGCTGGTTCGGCAGGGTTCGGTCATTGCGATGAGCGCTTCCGATTATCATACAGGATCCACTTTTCATCACAGCTAATGATTCGATTCAAAATCCCTTCATTATTGTGCCGGTTGAGTAATACAACGCAGCTGTCAACGCGCGTTTGTTGATTTGCTTCACTCAATTCGTGAGGTACCCACCTTTCAAGCTTTTTCCCCTTCCCAATTTGCTTCAAGTGGATTAAAACAGTTTTATCACTAACACCGCAGCCTGCAGCTAACTCGGACGTGGTTTGCGATGGATCCGCTTCCACAATAGCCTTCAATTCTTCATTATCAACTTTGGTCTCCGGCCGTCCACGGGGCTTGTTCTGCAGGTCGAAATTTCCAGAACGAAAACGTTGGAACCAAAAACGCACTGTGTTTTCTTTTGCGGCACCGTCGCCATACACATCATAAATCCTTCGAGCCGTTTCTGCAGCACTGGTGCCACGGTGGAACTCGTACTCGTAAATAACGCGATATTTCAAGTTTTCCATTTTGTAAACTGAGTGACGCAAAGAAAAAAACAATTGACAAAAAAAATTAATTATAATTTTCGAAACACAAATACTTGAGTAAATAGCTGTATAAATTTGAATTTGGAATTCCTAACCAAAGAGAAGATATTTGAGATCAAAGTTGCCAGTACGGCAAAACGCCAATTTCATATGTAAGGACCTAATATATAAAAATGAATGTTTGTGTGTCCATGATTTTCTCTAAAAAAAAATTACTAAACCGATTTCACTGAAAAGTTCACAGTTTATTCTTATTTGTCCCAGGACGATTATAAGAGTAATTTGAATGAAATCCAATCCTCTTCTTCTTCTTTTGGAAAAAACTGATTACTTTGAAATTTTGTATTATTATAAAATATATTACCATATCTGAACTATGGGTATTTTAACTAACCATCACACCATCTCCCTGAAGGACTTCTCATGTGGCCGACATTCAATATTTGATTTATTCGATCGCACCACGTTTTCCTCGGTCTTCCTCTATTTCTAGTTCCATTTACATTGTCAAAGTATACTTTTTTTTACGATTATTTCTTCATTCATTATTTCCATGTGTCCAAACCATCTTAATGTTCCTTTCATTATTTTGTTCAAAACATTTTCATTCGCACCCCATTCACTTCTTAAATTTTCATTCGACACTCTATCATACACAAATTTTCTGCACATTCCACATACAAAAGACAGCTTACTGACACTCCGCTCATTTTGCTGTTTCATATAGATACTTGTCCATATATAGATTAAATAGCCGTTAGCGGGTATTTTAGATTAAATAACTCATGGGATATGTGTATAAAGTATTAATATTTAATTTAGACTCATCATTCTTCGAAAAAAATACACAGAACATGTCAGCAAAACATTAACATGTACAATGGCAGTCATTATTTATCAATTAGTGCATTTTTTTTTGCTGAACAAACATAAAATAATAAAGATATTATAAGCAAAGTATATGTCATTTATTTATTTAATTATCTGATCTCTGATATCAGCAAATTATTATGAATGAGATAAAATAAAACAGATAAGAACCAGCAATGTTCCTCAAAAGAAACTCACAGTTCTAACATTGAAAAACAATGTGTCAACTAACTTTGAACAGTTTTTCTGTCAGCTTTAACCTTGGGAAGGTAAAACTGCTTGTCACAAAAATAATGATCGATTTTCAAGTACAACCTTGACTAGTTGTGGATAAACAAAGTTTTTCAATATTTTTCTTGTTTATCTTACCGGTAAAATAGATTTTTCTGTCTGTCAATACAATACCACATCAAACACAATCAATTTAACTTGTCTTTATTACCATTCAAATATTATGTTTAAAGTTACCCATATGTTAAATGTTGTTATTTGAAATTCCATGGCAGAAGGTCAATGTAAATAATGAAAAAAAAAATCTTTTTAAAATGTATATTTAGTTAAAATCCACTAATGTTTGTGTCTTCGACCGGTTTCTTTGCTATCTTCTTGTCAAGAAACAACTGAAGACTGCAGTGTTCGGATAATTCATTTTAAAAAAATGCGCATTTTAAAAATAGAAAATTTTTTTTTTTTTAAATATGTCAAGATAAATAAACTTGTGAAATTAACTAATAAACTTTGGTACTTACCTCTATATTCTCTCTTTGTGGGTTGGCCGTTGCGGATGATTTTAAGTGTGGGATATTTGGTGATTTGGAAGCGCGTCGCAACAGAGTTTTCCTTGTCACAATCCACCTTTCCCATTACGACACGGCCCACATCAGGGAATTCCAGCGCCACCTTATCCGCTGCATCGTCAAAGATTGGCTGCAGCATGTTGCTGAAGCGGCACCACTCCGCGTAGAAGTTAATGAATACCAATTCATTGGACGCTGTAGGCAAAACAATTTGATATTTATGCACCATAAAAATGTACCTATATTAGGTTTTATTAAACTAGAATCGTGGATCAATTATTCAACCAATATTTGTATAATTCTTATTTACTTATTAATATACTTAACTAAACTCAGGTTACAAAATTTTTCAATATTTAATTTCTGTAAAATGAACATTTTAAAGATATTTTACAGCAAACTTAAAATACGAGATATTATAAACAAAATTATGAGCATTGGTTTGGACATATGGAACGCATGGGTGAAGCAAGGATGATTATGAAAGTATATGTTAAGGATGTGAATGGAGTCATGGAGACCGAGGAAAACTTAGCATGACCAAATTAATCCAATTTTAAAGGTCGGTCTTGTTAGGAGTCAGAAGAATCGACATGTGTGTATGACAATATGAATGTGGAGGAATCTAAAAAGGTGTCAGGATCGAGAAGTGTGGCGGTTCATTCTCTCTGCCTACCCTTCAGAAAAAAGGCCCGATGGTCTTTTTTTTTAATCCAGGTTAAACATATCTAAAAATAATGCATCTTCCATGACTATTTCAAATCAAAGTATTGTTTTAAGTTTAATAGATAATAGTCTATATTTAAATGCCAATATTGAATAGACAAAATACTATTATTACCTAACGTCATATCTAAATTACTCTTGGTTAATTGAACGGCCCCGCTGTCCGTTGGGTTGTAAAAAATGTGGAATACCTTGAAAAGAAAACATTATAATTAATTTAACATGATCAAAATATTCAACCGGATAAGTAAACAATTTGAAATTTACATCAATACATAACAACAAAAGGGATATTTTCACTGTCAGACTTCAAGTAAATCTTATCAAAATATATTTTATAGAAGAACGCAAAACTTTATATCTATAAATTGGACAAATTCATATGATACAATCACAAAAAAATTGAAAATTAATGTCGCCGAAAGTCGTGGCAAAACTGGTGACATTTTATGTCAGTGAAAATGTTAAACGAAAAATATTTACCATAGTAAACAGAAAGAAGGTTAATCGAAAACCGGATATATTTTGCGTATTAGACATTATTGGTGGCTATTTTATTTTATCAGCACCGATAACTCAAAAAATATCGTTTGAGAAGGAACCGATGCAGGTGTCAAACTAGACATAGAAAACACTGAATACGCGACGTGCGGCGGCCACAGAGTATAGACAATGCCGTCTTGAAATTATTTACCTGGCCGTAATGTTGAATAATGAGTGTGGGGCCAATCTGTTCTGACAGCTGTCAAATGTCAAAAAAAAATCGCGACTATTTCGAAGCAATTAATAAACATAAACATTTTTAACATTGTTATTTCATTCATATTGTTGATACAATTTTTGGTATTTGACAGCCAGGTAAACAATGGTTTCGAGACGGCATTGGGTAGTGAGGGCTGCGCAACGTGCACCAAGTATTTTTTTTTTAACATATCAATATTTTCGAAAACACGATTCACGAAAATTTCACGAACATTATGATAAATTCAAAGAAATATTATAAAAAATAAATCATAACATAATTGTTCTAAAGGGGTAGGCAGATAGAATGGACCAGCTGCCTCATTATTCTATCCTGACCAACCAATTTGGTTTCCTCCACGTTCCTACAACGGGTCATACACAATCGTGGATTCTCCGTTGGATATATTAACAGAAGTAGCTTTTATACTGTAAGGAGCTAGTTGATGTCACGAGGTGAAAAATATTAATTTAATCGAATTCTTCCCCGATCTCGTATAACTTCCCAACGTGCCCGTGTGCTTCGCCAATGTTAACATTATGTAATCTGAGATATGCTCCGGGATGAATTATGATTTGAGATTGAAACCAATATTTACTTTTTAAATTACCTTTTATTAAACAAAAATACAGCACAAAAGAAAAAGCAAGATTAGGTACTTATGAACTAAAGAGGACTTATATGCTATTCGTTGGTCGAGTTAACGAGTCACTGAATTGCGGCGAGGACGGCGCTGACGCTGTCGTGGTCAGCACGAGGACGGTGATCTGCGGGGCCATCGTGGCGGCGAGTTGGCTGCTAGTGGCGTCCGCACCACGAAGGACGTGCGAGGCGGACGATGGGGAAGAGCGTGGAAGCGAAGGGCGGTTTGGTATCCTTTGCTGAGACAGCAGTGGCAAGCATCAGGTCCCAATGATGATAAGCTGGCGCCATGCGGCGCGTATATCACGATCTTTTCCTTCAGATTATCTCCCCGGCATTTGGCCGCCCGCCGAGCGCCGGGAGATGTTACCTCTACCGGAGTCCGGTGTGTAAGAGACACGTCGCTGTTCGAGAGCTCTCACATTCAAAAAGTCCGCAGAGTGGGGGTTAGATCATGCCCCCCAAAGTGTTGCCACTCACAAAATTGTCACTATCACTATTATTGTTTTTCCTATACACTATTATTGTTTTTCATTGTCTTATCACTTAATTAAACTTAACTAAGATTAAAGAAGCCTCCAGAGAGAAAACGTATTTTCTGCCATGTAAAAATTTGTCTAGTGCAATCTCACCGAGTATGCCATGAAACATGGCTATATCAATACCACTATTGAAGTTTTGACTATTATATATTTTTTATTATTTCGAATACGCGCCGCATGGCGCCAGCAACCATGGCGCCAGCTTATCATCATTGGGGCCTGATGCATGCCACTGCTGTCGCTGCGAAGGAGACCCGTGCCCTTCGCCATCCACATCGACGCCATTAGCAGCCAGGTGCCGGCTGCCTCAGATCCGGCCAGCCTCCACGTCACCCTTCGCCGTCATCTGCCTCGCCCGATCTCCGCGGCGGAGGCCAGGTCGGCTCCAGCATCCACGGCTCTCCCCCCTCGTACGCGGACGAATGAACGCAGTAAATTTAAGTAAGCTGACCAGCTTTTAGCAAGTAAGTCATTGATTGTAATTTATTAATATTAAGGTGTTCCTCCCGTGTAAATTCTTGTAATCCTATTTATAATAAACTTAATTTCTAAATCACTTGACCTTTCTTAATAATCACACTCTCAATCCCGAACGATTCATATCATCTATAAATCATGGGCATTTGGCGCCGAAGCAACGGGAGATGAATCTCGACAATACGAGTCGAGATTCCCCGCATCTCCTCTTTCATGGACCCCGTTCCATCATAAGACTCCGTCAATATCGTATATTTTCACCACATTATTACGAATTGAAGTTGGGTGCGTTTCCTCACAGCGTATTTCAAATACATGCTTTTTGTATTCATTCCCATCTCAAAACGTCAAATGATTCTGTAATAGAGAACCGACCTCAAATAATTAATAACCGGTCAGGAGAAGCAGACTCTTCCAATTTCAGGAATTTTAGCCAAAAAACAAAACTTAAAAAAATATGTTTTTATAAAATATCAGAAATTTTAACCAATAAAATTTCGTTTGTCTATGGGTCTGTTGTGATTCCTTCGATATCCATAGATTCAATAATTGTCATTGTCAAATTTCCATAAATGTCTATGACCATGTTTTCCAGTGATTTTCATCTGATTTTCACGAGATTTATTCCATTTTCGTTAAATTTTTTTCATATTTAGTGTCTGTTTCTAAATTTTATTGCATAGTTTTAGTCAAGCGGCTAAAATTAGTAATGTGGTTGACCATAGGGATCAGAAATTATGTTAATTGACAATAATTTGTCGTTTACTTTTTTCCATTTACAAAATCGGTTGTATCATTCATTCTGTACGCGATTGCTCTTTCATCCCACTATCTAATACTTTTCGGTACAAAGTTTTCCTCAAAAAAATAAGTAAATAAGATTTTTAAATATAAGATTTTTGAAATTGTGCAATCTTAGACAGTCTTATTTATTACCTGAACAAGATGGAAGATTATTTTTCTTCCGTTCCTCCCGAAATTATCGAAATAATTTCAAGTGATCCCGGCATAAACCTCAATGATATTAAGAGTTTGTGTTTATCATGTCGTTATTTCAACGAAGTTATAACTTCTCGACAAAGCTTGTGGAAAAACAAACTCTTCACAAAGTAAGTGAATTCTGTTGACTTCTATTACAGCATCTGTTGTTTTCTAATTAATAAATTAATAAAATATCAATCAAATGAGTACTACTGTTATTGAAATTTGCTATGCCGTTTTAGATGGCCGTATTTGAAGCCCATTTTCAAAAATAAACATGTCAATAACTGGAAGGACCAAGTCCAGCATATTTCCGAAACACAGAAATTCTGCAAAGCTGAAATAAAGAAAATGTCCACGTATTTCCGCTGGTTTGTATTTTCCTGATATTCTTATTTTTTATATCCCACTTACTTAAGTAAATTTTATCTCCTATGCATATAAAACAAAGGTTCCCAACGGTGGCAGTATCCCTTCTTACCTCCCCCCTACCAAAAGGTGTTGTATCCTTCCATGGGGGCTGTGGTAGGTCTTGAGGCAAATGAAGGGCTTTAAGGCAGTCAAGGGGGTAGCTCTTTTCATGAATAAACATTTAATGTATCTATTTAAACCAAAATCTTCCAACTTATTGTTAAAGTGTAAATAACCATTAGGTTTACGTAAACACTAAAGGTCTATTATATTTATTTGTATTTTCAATAAGAAACTTCAGTGGTGCAGTGCAAGTGGTCATTTGTGCTGAAGCCTGAACGAAAACCGGCCTGTTCGCATGGTTGTTAGAAATTCAATTTATTTTCTAGCCTGTTTGTTCTTCTTCTTCCTTATTGTAGACCTATGTGGTCTGTTCTCCAGAGAGTTTCTCCTCCTGTGAGGTAGATTCTCAGCTGTCCTTCCATCTTTTAGGAGGTCTTCCACGCGGACAAGTCCCATGAGGTTGATTATGCAATGCAATATAGGGGAGTCTAGTGGAGTCCATTCTTTGAACATGACCGTACCAGCCCCTTTTTCGCTGTCTGCTCCATCTTATAATATCCTCAACCTCACATATCTCTCTTATTCTGGTGTTCCTGACGCGATGCCTCAGTGTCTTGTCTGCTATCGTCCTCAGTGTCTTCATTTCGGAAGTCCTCAAAACTTGTTTGGTCCTTACTGTGTCTGCCCTTGCTTCGACGCCATATGTTATTATTGGTCTTACGCATGCTTTATAGATTCTCATCTTACTCTTAATGGCCATTTCTTTGTTTTTCCATATTGTGGATTTTAGAGCCCCAGAGATTGCAGCTGCCTTGTTTACTTGGGCTTGTATTTCTTCCCGCAGATCAGCGCCCCCCACCAGGTCTATGCCTAAATACTTGAAGGTCCTGACCTGTTCTATGGGTTGATTTTCTATAACCAGGTTACATGTTTTGGGTGTTTTGGAGAAGTTTGTTATTATTCCCATTAATAGGTTATACAGGTGAGAGAGAAGGCTAATGGGAAGTTCTGTAAGAAAAAACAAAAGCTGATTCTTCGTGACAAGTCTCAAGTCCTAATATGTATTATATTATAATAGGCCCTGAAATCATCCGTATCACTTTCAGGAAGCTTTTCTTTACTGGATTATAATTTCATTACGTGTTAATTGAAATATTTGTAATTTATTTCAACTGGGTAGATTTATATATGACTCATGTTATTGTGAATGTTTTATTTTAGGGTTCGGACATTATTTTTTAAACATTAGAATTGTCTGGATTATTTGGATTATTTATGTTTAGGAATATTGAGAGACATTTAGGATAATTAAATGTAAGGATCGTTGGGATAATTCAGAATATTCGGATGAGTTAAGAAAGATATAGTGAAGGTTAGCTTTAGAATGAGATTATCTCATATTTGCCAATAAAAGAACTTATTTTTTGTGAATGTATACTTATACTTGTATACGAATACTGAATTTCACCCATGGTGGGTGATTAATTCATGAAATTTAATTGTATCTCAATAGAGACGATACAAGTATAAGTATACATTCACAAAAAATATTTGTAATCATTCTGGTCAATTCTTTGGCATATAGATAGGAGTGATATCTCCAGGCGGCTTCTTAACAATACGCTAATGGCGATCGCCTTCACATTGTGTTAATAAAGTAGTTTGCTTAATGCTAAAAATTAATCTCCATAGATGGCGTTAGTGTGTGGATTATATAGATTAATCTAAAAAAGATTAACATATGTAATCAAATCTACATAGATGGTGTATTGAAACTGACATGTGAAGATAAGCATAGATTTGTAGCATATATACAACCTCCAAAAGTTTGTCTTACATGGTCATAAAGAAATAGGTGGAATGGGGAATGTTGTAATTACATAAAGCGTGCGCTTAACCCAACCAATGACAGGTCATAAGTCCTGTAAACACCTTGATCAACCATATTCAGTTTCCAGTTTGCATCTTCGTCTCTATTGAGATACAATTTAAAGAACTTAGATTATACGGTCACAATGAAGGGACCCTGCAGCGTTACTACAAGATGATTACGAAGGCCAAATCACGTAAGGTAAAACACCTGAACACGTACAGGTGGATGAAGGTGGGATGGTTGGAGGAAGCTTCAACATTCGCGTAATTTGTTAGGACTCCTCGCAGGAGGAAGTTATCATCACAATGTGTATTGCCATATTGATTTTTACCTTCTTTTTTGCCATGTGCACTATTCGATTTAATTGTGATGCATTTAGATTTTTACGCTGATATTTTATGTATTATACAAGTTCTAATTTTTTGTTTTAGGCGGACCCAGGCAATTTCATTTTGTGATTTGGAACATTTCCTTAACAAAGCAGAGGAGAATGGTGGCTTGGCATACTATTACTTGGTTGATTACCTAAAACAAATCATTAATATTGTAATTCCATTATTTGCCACGGATGTTCCCCAAGAGTAAATATATTTTTCATGTTTTTTTTTTTTCATTATATTCACATTTCTGGGAGACTATAATTCGGCATGGTATACTTTTTAATACTAAGTAAATAATTTAAAAAAACTGTTAATATATCGTATAATGCCTTCGGTCTTCGTGGCAGCGTGGCATCAGCTAGAATTGCCGCATTGAACGTCCCGGGTTTGATTCCTGGCGATGTGAAAAAAATCTCACGCTGTCATTGGTCTGGTGGAATTCACGTGACAATAAAAGCGGTGATATACTAGCAATCTATCGCATGTCATGAGAATCAAAAGCTAAAAATTGTATACAGTAATTAGCTTCAAATAACCTGTTGCATATGAACATTTGGAAAGTAACACAATAAAGGTCCAAATAGCATTCCAAGAACCAACTAAAATGTTACACATTGCTGCAAACCAATCCCTAGGATTGAATCTTAAAAAGACAATTAATTCACCTTAAGATATGTTTTGTTAGCGCTGTTCTGACGCCAGTCTATTCATGGTGAAATGGCAAAACATACTGACTACAGTTCAACTGTCAACTGTCAAATTGACAGTCTGTAGAAACAATGTTGCCAGTTTAAAAACCAAACCTCTAAAAAAAACACCCTATATAATGTATTGTAGGAAATTTAAAATTATTTTCTTATTCCATTATTTTGCTAAAACTTGAATAAATAACACTTTGCAGCCAGATCAATATGACAGACCAGCACTACGCGAAGATAGTGTACGTGTACTTGTACCAGCAGTACTACCTCAAGGGCCGCTGGGCCGAGTCTATGCAGCGCGAAACCTCCTTTGTGCCCGACAAGGTGGCCGCCTTCGCCATCCAGTGGCTGTTTCCGAGAAATGAAGATTCCGCTAAGCCGCTCGCAAACTATGTAATTTATTTTTTATAAATCATTAATGCAATAAGATTGACCTTGTAATGAATGTGTCCAAGTCTAAAGTGATGGTATTTGAAAAAGAATAATGTATGACAAATTGTGACATAAGTGTGAACGTTGAGAAACTGGAGTGAGTTACCGAATTTATTTATCTGAGAAGCATGTTTACAGGAGATTGAAAAATAGAGAAAGACACTGAAAAAAGGGTCGGTGCTGGGAACAAAATAAATGGCGCTATCAAAGTCATCACTGCAAATAGAAATATATCCACTAAAGCAAATATGGCAGAACATAATTGAGTTCTAGTGCCGACCCTTATGTATGGAAGTGAAGCTTGGCTGACAGAAAAATGATGAAAGTAAGAGAAAACGATATATTATAGAATACCGAATGACAAAATAAGGAAGAAATTTAAGGCAGATGATTGTATCATAAGTAAAATTAAAAACAGATCCCTGAGATAGTTTGGACGAGAGAAGAATGGTTTTAATATTTATACAAGCAGTGGAAAAAGAGAAGCCGTAGAAGACCAAGGGAAGTATGGCATGACCAGATAAATCAATTACTGAAATTGAAAGCGGCCACTTTCGAAGTCAGAAAAATCGACGAGCGTGCATGTTACGATGTATGAATGTAGAGGAAGCCAGAGATTTATGTCAGGACAGAGCAATATGGTGATCCATCCTATCTGCCTACCCCTCCGGAGAAACGGCGTTATGGTTAGTGAGTCGGTTAGTAAGTGAAATTAATTAAGAAAATTTTTAATATTTTCGTTATTTATTTTTATAGATGATCAATTGTGGCCAAAACACTTTGGTACTTTAACATCATTAAATGTTTTAATTTTAAAACACTGTTATTATACAATATATCTCATTTATTTTTATGAGATTGTTACGACAACTATTTCGCCAACTTATGTTGGTATCATCAGATGTTAGTTGTTTGTAACACCTGATTGACGAAACAGCTGTCTTGATTTGAAAACATTCCATTTTATGAATGATATAACGATATACTTTATATCGTTCTCCCGATGATGAAGGTGTAAAGCCTTCGAAACGTGTCGAGAAAAATAAACTCAAAATGGGAAAAAACAGTGTTTTAATGAATAAAAAAATCGTAATTATGGAATTCCACAGTGTTAACGCCTTAACACTGTGGAATTCCACAGGCGTTAACTAAAGTTTATCTAAAATTAATTTTATTTTTTATCATTTTTCAGATTGACAGTTTGGTTACAACAGTGGAATCATTTATGGGCAGCGATCATCCTCTTCTGAGAGTGAACCGGGAGGAGAGAGAAAACTGGGCAGATAACCTGCTGGAGGACAACCAGCTGAATGGAAGGATCTGCCGATCAATATTCAGCTGTTTGTCCAAGGTTATTTTTGAGCAGCACCAATTCCTCTCCAGGGAATCACCGGCTGCTCAGTACCTTAACATTCAAGATGTACGTTGAATATAATCTGCATTTTATTACTGCATACAAAATTATGAATGCTCTGTGTACCGTGGACCATTAAGGTCAGTAATGAAGACATATTTCAAAGAGCCGAAGCAAATAGAGAGGTGTTGTCGAATGTGAAAGTTAGAAAGGTCTCATGTTTGGGTCATGTGCTAAGGGTGGAAAAATACCACCTTTGGCTGATAATTATGGGCAAGATAAAAGAATGGCAGGGAGTTGGGTGAAGAAAATTGTCCTGGCTGCGGAAAATAAGGGATTGGACAGGAATGGGGAGAGTTTAGAATCTGTTGTAAGTAGCGCAGGATACAGATGCTTTCACTGCAGTGATCGGCAACATTAGGGGGGACCAGAAGAATAAGAAGCATAATTATCACTTCTTCTTTCCACAGAAGGATATAAGTCTCTTCCATTTTTCTCCACTCATCCCTGTTATGTCCCTTCCGCATCCAGGTTGTCCCAGTTATTCGGGCATTGTCATCAGTTCATTTTTAGGTGGCTTCCTGACACTTCTTTTGTGCACAACCATCTTAGATTTTGGATAGGCTTTTGTTTGCGATGACAACTTTAAGTGCACCATTCACTTTGTTGCCGCTCCATTCCTTCTTTCAATATCCCTATCCGCTTGCCTATCCTTCGTAAACATACTTCCTAAATATACAAATTCATCCACTTGTTGCAGATTTTCTCCATTCATGCTTATGTTGCAGTCTGTCATGGTTTTTTTATTTTTTGGTATACTTTCAAATAATATCTTCTTCTGGTGCCTTGGACTTATTCACATTCATCATCAGATCATATCACATGTATACTTCATGCATATTAGACACCAGGACTTGTAGTTCATGCTCGTTGTCTGCAAGTTGGACAGCATCATCCGCATACGGTAGACAGCTTACTGACACTCCGCTCATTTTGGGACCAACATCCAACCCTTTTAGCTCTTTCATACAGTTGTCCATATATAGAAAAATCGCAAGTTAAAATAATTATTTATTTTTTTGTTAATCCATTTTCAATTTTCTCCATTCATTACAATGTATCTATAATAAAATCTTTTTCATTTCAAGATGTTGGTGTTCCCGAATTCCTACAAATACCTCTCGTACATCATATACGAGGCGGTTTCCCGGAGGTGCGGCATCCGCTGTGACATCACGGGTTCCGGCACCCACCTGTTCCTATACTGGAGGGAGAACTGGTCCGAGGGCTCGGCCAAGTACATGGTGAACATCAAGGACGGATCGATGCGCCTGAGCCTAGGCCGCTGCCCCTACGCCCACCCCTCCAACAGCAGCCCCAGCCCCGAGGAGGATAAAGACTACTGCCCCGGCCTGCTGTTGTCCACCCTCGCTCCCGAAGTTAATAATGTTATTCAAGTCTTTGAACTCAGGTGATCATACACGACAGTTATTTTATTGTACAAATCTTATTAAATGTGGTCTGGGGTCCCTTTTGCTTTTGTTGGAATGTTACATTCCCAAGTTCATGGGACGGCCCTAGGGCTGACGAAAGGGCACCGCTGCGTCCTATAACACCTTCGGGTAAGCGGTGGGTAACCTTCTGTCTAAATATTATCTAAATCCTAAACCAACACATTTTCAGACATTATTATCAGCCATGTTTTTACATTAGGGAAAATTTATATTTTCAGAATTTTTATTACATTTTATGTAAAAAAGTTGTTTTGTCTTATATTATTAAAGTTGCATATACGCATTAGAGACTATAGTCATTCTTGTCTTTAATATCTTAGAAAATATATGTTTTTCTGAAGTAATGATTTAAGTATTTTATGAGAGTAATTTGTTTCGCCTTATTGGGCATTATCAAATGTCATGGTAGGTTGAAATATGTCACTCCCAAAAAATATAATGAAATTTCTAGAAAACATGTGTTTTCCTCAATATATAATTACAAATATGAAATTTAACATCATTGTCAGAGTTCAAAAATCTTCTGGTCTCTCTTACAAGGAAGGATACGAGTCATGCCAAGTAAATTTATTTTGGTCCATATCATCACCATTTAACAAATAACCTAATTGTATACTGTTGATGGGCAAAATTGAGGGATGATTTGGCCCTGGCCGAAGACAAACGTCTTGGCTTCGCAACATCAAAGGTTGGATTGGAATAGGAAGCGTGGAGGAGTTATTACTAGCGGCGCAAGACAGAGAAGCCTCTATAGAAGTGATTGCCATCGTTGGGAAACCTGATATGGTATAAGAAGATGAAGATATATTGAAATATGTAAATTGTATTTCACCATCATCTTCATCAGCCTGTATCCATCCAGGAGTGGACGAATATAGGCTGGCCAATACGCATCTATGTCATACTGGAGGTCTCTTTAATGTCGTCCCGCCATCGAAGTTTGGGACATCCTGGGTTACAGATCGCAGTTCTAGGATGCCAGCAAAATAAGTGTTTTGTCCATCTATTGTCAGAGCTGTGAGCGACATGGTCTGCCCAGCGCCGTTTTAGAACTGTCACTCTTCTGATCATGTCTGACTCTTGTTATGGCTCTAATAGTGGTGTTTCTCACCCTGTCCATTATACCAACCCCCAACATTACTCTTTCCATAGCTCTTTGGACAATTTTCAATTTTTTGGCGTTTTTCTGAGACACTGATCATTTCAAACTCGTAAATTAACACTGGTAGGATGCAGCAGTCAAACACCTTCTATTAAGGGTTTATGGGGGTTCGTGGATTTTTCAATATATCTTCTTCTTCTCCTTTTAGACCTTTGGTCTGTTCTTGTAGTTCAGGCCGGCCTCTCTTGGGAAGTCGACTCTCAGCTTTCCTTCCATCTCTTTGGCGGGCTTCCGAGGGGACAGCAGCCAACAGGAATCTGATGCACCACAACATGTGGGATTCTAGATGTTTCCAGTGTTTTCTGCGTTGTCTGCCCCATCTGACAATATCTTCCACCTTGCATATTTCACGGATAACCATGTTCCTCACCCTAATTCAAAGAATCCTTCCTAGTATTGTCCTCAGTGTCCGCATCTCTGCCACCCGCATTTTGAATATATGGTCCATTTTTTGTAATGCAGCCCGAACTAATCCAATTATTTGGTATTTATAAATTGTATTTATAATAATTTATTTCAGTATTGTGACGTATACTCTGGAATTGTTGTACGCCGTGCTGCCTGAAGACGTCGACAACTTGAAGTTCATCGCCCACCTCTACGTTTTGCAAAAGAAAGACCTCGCCAAGATTATCGACCATATCACCCACCAGCTAGCGGAGGGGGAGGTGTGTAAAGCTTCATGTATTTGTTTCGCTGTGTTCATTTAATGATTCTCTGATATGGAGTTCTCACGAGGCGAGATATTCCGTTATGCTGGAGAGGGTTTAGAAAAAATTTCTAAGGTATCTCTACATGAGGGAGTATGGTAGTTATCCGTGGCTCTATCTCGCGGTATTTCTTTTGGGAATGCTCGGGACCAACTCTCTGCAGCTTTGAAGAGATGGGCATCTCATAAACCATTTCTTTAGATTAATCAGGAGATATTTCGAGAACTCTGCCGTGCTGGAGATTGTTGGTCTTTTTGTCCTTGATAGGTATCTCCGACAGCAACAGCACAGATTGTTTTACCTATCGGCCGCCAGAACCAACCTGCCTCTGGTGACACCGGTGGGAAGAGCAATTAATCAGCTGAACACGGTCTCCTCGGAGATCGAGGTCTTTCGTATTAGTGAAAGTACGACAAATACTCTTGACTCTAGAGAGTATCTAGTCTTCCTGGTATTATGTTATATATTTGTAATATTTTACCTATACTCAATAGATGCCTTAAACATTTATGTTGTTTGTAATGTCTGTTGAGTTAATTAACTGATTGGATTTGATTCTCACTCATTTGATACAATTCAAAATGTTCCCCTTTCAGCTCACCGCTCGCAACCGGGAAGAATTGACATTTCTTCTGGAGAACGCGCTGAGGGAACAACGCAATAACCACATAAGTGTGAGGCAAAAGGTAACTAACTCATACAGAACTGAATTTTATCATTCGTATTATTATGTATTTGAATTTTTGTAGATTTACTAAAATTAATAATAATAAATTTATTGTTTATTGAACAATGATATAAAACTCCATATTTAATAATTAATACGAATGAAAAAGTCCGTTTTCTAGAAGTTTTATTATATTTTATGGGAATGACATGTTTCATCTTGCTAAGGCATTATCAAATGTGTTATATCAATCTCGAAATTAGTCTCGAAAAAAGGAAGCCCGAAAAAAGCTGGAGGGATAGCTGGGAGCCGACTTCCCAAGAGAGGCCAGCCTGAACTACAGGAACAGACCAAAGGTCTAAAAGGAGAAGAAGAAGATATATAAAAAAATCCACAAACCCCCATAAACCGTTAACGGAAGGTGTTTGACTACTGCATCCTACCGGTGTTCATTTATGAGATTGTTGTACATGTTATTGTTAATGCCTTAAAAAGATAATTTTAGATCAAATATTTTTTTTAATTATTAATTGTTTCTTTTTAAGATAACCTTAAAAAACCGCTTACCGAATATCCAATACGCTATCGGGATGATATGCCACCACAGGCTGCACCAGTACAAGTGCATGATAACCGGATGGGATCTGTTCTGCCGCGCTTCCATGGAGTGGCAGCTGGACATGGGTGTCTCCCGCCTCAAGAGTGGCCCGAACCAACCCTTCTACCATGCCCTGGCTGAGGATGGCTCCCAGAGATACGTGGCCCAAGGTAAACAGTTTTAAATCATTTTCTACCCACCCATCTAACTAACTAACCATGACGACCCTTCATTGCAAGAACTCTGACTGCCATACCAAATGTCCCGGGCTTGATTCCCACCAATGGCAGTGTGACTCTTTTGTCTAATGTAGAATTCACGTGACAATAAAATTACGATAGATTAGCTACTAATCACATGTCTTGAGAATCAATATGATAGATATGTATACCCTTTATATTGATTTGACTCGCGCTGTAATGATGTAAAGAGCGATTCAACAAAATAGTAATTAAAAATAAAACTAACTTACCATCATGCTGTCTCTCCGAAGTGGTAATCAGAAAGAATGGACTGCCACACTTTTCTTTCCTGGCATATGTCTCTCGGTTCCTCAACATTCATACATTGTGTCATGCACGCTTCAATTTCTCTGACTCCTCACGTGGCTGACATTCAATATTTGATTTATTTGATGGTGCCACATTTTCCTCGGTCTTTCTCTATTTGTAGTTCCATTTACATCGTTAACATATACTTGTTTCACCATTCTTTCCATGTATCCAAACCATCTTAATGATCCTTTCATTATTTTGTTCATAACACCGCATTCACTTCTTATATTTTCATTCGACACTATCACATATAGCTCATCCTTCTTTTGCCAGTTCCGTGCTTCGTTTCCATACATAAGGGTCGGTACAAGAACACTATAATAATATTAACAATCACACAAAAAGAAAGGACCCCCACACTGTCCTCTCCTGACAAACTTCTCGCATTAACATTTGTACATCGTGTCATGCACACATGTCAATTTATCTGACTCCTCATGTGGCCGAATTTTAATATTTGATTGATTTTATCGATCCATGTTTTTTCAGTCCTCTATTTCTAGTTCCATTTACATCATTTACATATATTTTCTTTACCATTATTTCTTCATTCATTCACATTTCCTTCATTATTTTGTTTATAACACTTTCATTCACACTGCATTTACTTCTTATATTTGTATTGGACACTAGTATTTACAACACATTTGTCTAAGGGATATCATTTCCACTGCATTTATTATAATTTCATCCTTCTTTTGCCAATTCCATTCACTGCCATCTTAACTTTTTTTGGATAGGCTTTAGTTTTCAATGACAACTTTAAGTGCATCATTCACTTTTTTACCTGCCCCAACCCTTCTTTCAATATCCCTCTCCATTCGACCATTCTTTGTAGACATTTGTAGATATCAGGGTTTGTATTTCATGCTCGTTGTCTCCAAGTAGGACACCGTTATCTGTATACGAGAGACGGCTTACTGACGCCCTGCTTATTTTGGCACCAACATCGAACCCTTTCAGCTCTTTCATGCACTTGTCCATATATAATTCTTTATTTTGTTGCAATGGTTTGTATTGGATTAAAACACAATTTGTTATATATTCATGTATACTTTATTATTTCAGAAAATCTGGAATTTGTTAAAAAACCACACAGATTTTTAAGTGTGGAAGAAAAGATCGCCGTGGATTTCTCCCATTTCAACGGCTTCCAATATGTCCCTAACGAAGAAAAAAAAATGGAATATCCGACAGATTTCCCTTGCAGTGATTATTATCGTCACCGATTTAACATCTCGGATGAGAGCGCACCGGAAGCTTTGGAACCTGCTGGTTAATAGTCTGATTTGTTGGAAAAGTTAAGATGAAATTGCAACATGTTTCAGAGCAGACTTTTACGGGGTTTACTTTATTGTCAACACAGATTTGACATGTCAAACTCAGACTCAATACTTTTTATAACTAAATATCTATTTATTTATATAGATATAAAATAATAAAACACTTTCTATATTTAACCATAGTATGGTTATTATATTTCATGCCAACTAGTTTCGCTTGTACCAAAGCTTCATCAGGGTGATACTAGAACTTCATCAGGGCGATACAAGAACTTCATCAGGGCAATGTAAGAACAGTATAAGTATCAGGGCAGTATGAGCACTTCATCAGGGTACTATAAGAATTGTATTAGTATCAGGGCGATACAAGAACTTCATCAGGGCAATATAAGAATTGTGAAGTTCTTATAACGCCCTGATAAAAGCATGGGTACAAGCGAAACTATTTGGCATCAAATATACTAACCATTCTGTGATTAAATACAAAGTGTTTTATTATTTTATATCGATAAATTAAAAATGTCTAACCACAAAGTGAGTGCTTCATATGAAAATGGAATATTTATTAGTCTGGATGTGGCCTAAATTGAAATTTTAAGATTCATTCTCTTTAAAAACTAATTAGTGAAATTCCCAGCTCACTCTGCTCATATTATACAATTAAGATTCAATTGTCTTTTTTATTTTTGTTTTGCATAGTCATAATCTCGCATAGGTAATCCTAAAAAACAGCAGAGACATTGTATTGTTGTTTACATTTGTTTAACACTTTATGTTATATTTTATTTAGTGTAGTTTTGGACGGTGACCAGTCAGATTAGTTGAGGATATATGCACTTCAGATTCCAGTCCTTACATTCCTGGACCTTTACATTAAGACAAATCTGACTGGAGACACTGGTGTATTTTAGAAGTTAAGTAAAATTAAATGGTTTAGTGCCAAAGTTTACGAAAGTTTTTGAATTATACAAATTTTATCACACCATTATATAATTGTTATTTCTTTGATTATTTTATTAGTTTATTTTTACAAGAATGCATACATATGTGTTAGTTATATTTACACCCTACGTGTGGATTATAAAATTGAGATTCATTGCTTTACCTAATTGTGTTATTTCTAAGATGAAATAGTTTATTTAATTTTGAAACATTTATTTAAAAAATATATATACTCGTATTAAAATTTTTAGTGCAATTCTAAAGTAGTTAATTTTTCTTTGAACAGTTTGGACACAAATAATGCCAACTTTTGGTAAGCAACCATATGCTCACCAACCGTCGGCTTGTGGTTTGGTAGGAATACCAGGTGATGTCAGTATTATTGCCAACATCGGATGAGAAAATTTAAACTACTGCTGAATTCAACTAAAAATTTCAAACAAATAACCGTATTTATTATTTAAAACAAATTAAGAGAGTGCACTAGAATGTGTACAGTAGATAGTCTGAATTTATAAGAGAGTTTAAACTATATATCAAGAGCTTATTTTTACTTTATGTTAACTACCATTAGTGATAATTTATGATCTTGGTAAGTACAGCGGGTATGTGCTTGCAGTTACTGTGTCAGTTCCAATTCCAGCAATGTGTCCATATTTATAATTTAATAAGTTGTTAATCGGGTATGTAATAAGTTGTTTATCTCTACAATTAAATTATGTGGGTTTTTGTATACTCAGATACATGGTAGGATCAAGAAGTAGTAGGACTGAATTTCTGTAGCGCAAACCGAGCGGTGGAGGGGGGTCGGACCACCTGGGGGTGGTAGTGGGGAGCCTTCCAAAGAGACCGATATATTTTTCCAGTCACCTGCGGGCAAGCGGAGAGTAAGCACGTTGATTTCCGTGAAGCTCTGTTAAGAAGTGATGTTGCAATCCAAGATGGAGAAAAAGCTGAGCAGCGCTACGCCATCAAATTCTACAGAAACTGCGAAGGAGACCCTCGGAATGATTAAGGACGCCTACGGGGATGCTGCCATGAGCCGCTCAACAGTGTTCGAGTGGCATAAGCTGTTCCGGAAGGGGCGGGAGCTCGTTGAAGACGACCAGCGCGTCGGTCGCCCATCAACTTCAAGGATTAATGAAAATGTGGCCAAAGTAAAGGCGCTCCTGAACTCCGACCGGCACACAAACATTTGTGTGATTGTTGATGAGTTAGGGATTTCGAACGGTAGCATCGAAAAAATTATTACCGAGGATTTGGCCATGCAAAAGATATGCGCCAAGTTTGTGTCAAGAGTCCTAAGTGATGAACAAAAAGTGAGAGGGTTTCTGACCAACCATAGGGTTACCACGTTGCTTCACCCCCCTCTACAGTCCAGATCTGGCACCACCGGACTTCTTCCTCTTTCCTCGGCTCAAGCAGGACCATCTCTGAAGGGGATTCCGGAAAGCTAGTTACAGAAGGCGTACGGGCAGTGGGAATCGCGATAAACGCGTTGTGTCGAAGTACAAGGGTGCTATTTCGAGGGCTACTAAGGATTTGTACCGATTAGTTCATTAAAAAAAAAAAAATTAATTCAGTCCGACTAGTTCTTGATCCTACCCAGTATGTATATCGATGTGCTTTTTTGATGTAACGTAAGAATTATTATATTAAGTCTGTACTGATGTAAACTTATTAGACGGAAGAGGAAGTTAGGTATTGTTATGATACCTAAATATCGGTGTGCAATTATCTAAAGCCAAAGGATTCTAGATCAAATTGCTTTTCTATGCCATAATTATACATCTTTACCAATAGCGGCTGCGTGTTTATAAAATTTATTTCAACTTTAACCTCATATTCAAACATTACATAGTAAAAACTATCCTTTTCAATACAATATCGGTGTACCATTCTCAATGTTTACTGTTTGTTCTTAGCAAGTATTGAATGTGCAGTGGAAAGAATAAAATTAATGTCTATGTAATATTTAGTTTTAAACCTAATATATTTGAATGCGGTTTTGTGCAGCTGTTTTCATTTTTAATCTAAAGACCACTAATTGCAGTAAATTATTTTATGTTACTATCCACTCTTAAATTTAAGTAATGCTTCTAAAAAATTTAAATCAAACTGTAACAAATATAATGTTTTATTTAGTCCTGAGTGTCTTTATGTTTTTCCATATTTTTCTCTATCTGTTTTTCAAATTAAATCTTTCCACGAAGTTTATGTAAAATGAGTTATTGTATTAAACATATTTACAATGTTAATAAAGTTCCAAAGGCATGTTTGGATTCAATATATGGGTCTATTATTTTAACCATAGGAATGTTATTTAATTTTCTTTCATGTGCGTGTGCGATGTTACCAATGGGTTTATTTAGTATAGATGGTAATCCATTCCATCCCTGATGGTCATACATTCAACTTCATCAATTTTCAGTGAGTTGATTTTGACATTGATGTCCTCTTCCAATTGAATTTGAGTCTGTAGCAGATATCTCAGCGAGGATTTAGCCTGAAATATAGAAATAAACGTTTTATGCTTTTTGCTGATTACTACGTACTATATAATCAGAGTATGTACAATGTTCTTGTGCCGACCCTTATGTATGGAAGTGAAACATGGAACTAGCAAAAGAAGGATGAAAGTAGAAATAAATGCAGTAGAAATGAGATCTCTAAGACGAATGGGGTATAAGAAGTGAATGCGGTGAGAAAGAAAGTGTTATGAACAAAATAATGAAAGGGTCGTTAAGATGGTTTGGACACATGGAAAGAATGAGTGAAGATAGAATGGTAAAGAAGATATATGTAAACGATGTGAACGGAGCTAGAAATAGAGGAAAATGTGGCACGATCAAATCAATCAAATATTAAATATCGGTCACGCAAGGAGTCGGAGAAATCGACGTACGTGCATGACAAGATATATAAATGTTGAGGAAGCGAGAGAAGTATGTTAGGACAGAGCAGTGTGGCGTTCCATTCTTTCTCTGCGATGGTTAGTTAGTTAGTTAAATAATTTAATATGATTAAATTAAATTAGCCCTTTACACCAGAATCCTGAAAAGTACAGTGGCAGTCAATGTGTTAATTATATTAAATATCTTTGTTTCTTACCTCCTCCAGCACGCGAACAAGGTCTTCCTTGCTAGCTCTTAGCATCTCCGCTTCAGCCTGCAGACTGTGGCATACAGCATCCTTGACCAATTCGGCTCCTGGCCTCTGGGCCCGCTTGCCCATGCGAGTGTGAGCTAGCGCTATGTACCCCAACTTGTCAGACAGAGCTTTCTCCAGGGAGTAGATATTTTCCATCATTTCATCTACTTTTGTTATTGTCTGCAGAAATCGGAAAAACATAGAGCATTTGTTATGATTAATTTACTTCTACTTGCATTAAGTTTCATTTATACTGGACAGTGACCATAACGGCACCGTTATGTCTCCGAAGAAGCCTCATTAACTCAAATGCTATAATAAAATCGCCATCTGTTGATAAGAGATGCACAGACATAAAACTGACATTTATCAACAGTCCTGATGGCGATTTTTTTATAGCATTTGAGATAATGAGTCTGTGAGATTTTTTACAGTGCCGTTACAGTCACTGTCTGGTGTTAATGTTGACTCAACAAGGCAAGGGGAGCTTTCGCTATGCTTCGCCCTGTATGGCGTTCCAGTATCATTTCGAGAAAGCTCAAGCTCCAAATATTCAGCAGTAGCGTTAAAAGCATACTGCTGTACGGATGTGAGACTTGGAAATCTACCGGGGACGTTATTGGAAAACTCCAGGTGTTTATAAATAGGTGCCTTCGCTCAATATTCAAGATCTATTGGCCCCAAACAGTGTCAAATGCCATTCTCTGGACCATGGCAGGTGAAAAGCCAATTAGAGAACAAGTCGCTAGACGCTAATGGCAGTGGATCGGTCACACTCTGAGACGAAACCCAGCCTGCATCGCTTGGGGCGCACTAAACTGGTGGGAAAATGGGGGGAAAGAGGAAGCGAGGCAGACCTAGAGCCCTGCAGCATGAGGTTAAAGCAGCAGGCCTCACTTAGGATGATGTTGGGCATCAGGCATGCGATAGGGTCGGGTGGAGAAGGTTCCTTGAGGCCCTATGCACCACGGAGGTGTGACAGGACAAAAAGAAGAAGAAGAAGAAAGACTCTTTAAATTTTGGTAAGGAAAGTGCTAATTATTTCAGATTTTTTTTTAAAGACCGACCAAGGGTTTAAAACAATGGTATTAGATTATAATACAATCTCCAATGTGAGCGGAAAATAGCTTATTATTATGAAGAAGGAATCGGGTCATGTCCAAGCTTAAACCCAAGTCCCCTAGATCAGGAATCAAGCGTTTTATTCGCTAGACCACCACCCTTTAATCATTAACATATTTCTTTTACTAAATAAAACCTTTGCAATTTTAATATTATTAAGAGAAAACAAGAATTACTTGAGCAAGTGCACATTCCAGTTTCTGCTTTATTTTTTTTGTTTCTTCAATCCGAATTTTGAATGCACGATTACAATTGGCATTTGCAGCAACCAAATCTTCATATACCTGTTTACACATAATACATATATTTTAAATAATAATTACTCTTGCTGTTGTTTTGAAATCTAGTAAATATTTCACTTCTTTAATCAATCACGCTTTATTTGTAAAAAAATATATTTGTAACAAAAAAAAGCTCATACACTTAATTAAAATAAAATATATTTTCTTTTATAAGCCAGACCACCTTTTGGTAATCATAGATAAGAAGGTAAAAACAGATTGATTCACAATTGAAAATAAGAATATTAACAATTTTGAATAAATAATAGAACCAAATGAATGAATGAGTATAAATGTTGCCAGATTTAATATTGAATTAGTTTTAAAAATGAATTTTTTTTTTTTTTTGCCTGTTTCAGAAGTGTGTCGATCATAACTCTTATTGGTCGGGCACTTGTTACTTCTTTTGCTGCCATAATAATATTCTTAGCTGAATATTTCTCCCATTCTTCTTTTGTAATATTCCTGTACAAAATGTGAATTATATTTATCTATAGTTATCAGTTTATTAACCCCTGTAGTGCGGCTGATTACATTTGAAGCTTATATTTGAATGTATCTTATAAACCTTTTTACTTTAGTTTCTTACTACTAAATTGTACATGATATTTTGATGAACTGGGACTATCTGTCTGAGTTGTAAATGTAACCAATTGCGAGTTGAATCCAATTGTTTTTACTGCAAATGAAGCCGATCACACAATGGGTGTTAAAAATGGATCTTGAGATTTTTTGAACAGTGTTACTGTATCAAATCTCTTGCCTACAGTACATATTTAATAATTAAATAATCAAGGTAAACAAGTTCAATAAATTTATTGTTTCTTGAACAATGATGTAAAACTCCATATTAAATAATTAATATGAATGAAAACGTCGGTTTTCTAGAAGTTTTATTATATTTCATGAGAATGACATTTTTTCGCCCTTCTAAGGCATTATTAAATGACATTTGATAATGCCTTAGAAATATAATAAAACTTCTAGAAAACTGATCTTTTCATTCGTTTTAAGTTCAATAAAACTAAATACATAAGAAAAATCTTTTTTCTTCATTACTTCCAATGAACTTCTACCAATAAATTAAATAATCAACATAAGTAAATGAAAACATACGCTGGGTCAAGATTGGAGTACCCTTCATAAACAGAAAGGCTATGATCAGATGGCTTGAGGTAAGCACTTTCTTTATCTATTCTTACAGAGTGCTCCTTATGCTCAAGATCATGGTCTATGGCATATCGTGTTGCTCGGAGTCTACGCATTTGTTCATTAGTTTGTTCCAACGCTTTCTTCAGGAGATCCTATAATTAATTTACAAATAAATGAAACTGGAAGCATTACTTCAGATTCTGGTTTTATGAAATACACATGTTTTTAGTTTACCTGACCACCAAAAATAACATTGATTTCATTTTGCAAGGCTAGGCCCACTTCATCTACAACCAAATCTACCCCTACACGACGCTCCCTGAAAACGAGATTAGGAAATATATTCAGTTTTATCAATTTGATGCATTGTTTACTGAAATATTTGCAAATCACATAGATCAATTTTAGTATGAATACTCACCGTAGAATAAGACATTTCTTACACTGATTTAAAGCATTTTCTTGCAAAGAATTTAAGCAATCGATAAGTCTAACTTTGTACACATCCAAAGCTTCTAGCTCGAGGCAAACTTCATTCCGCTGGATCTCTAACTCACTTTTGTTGAATTCAATGTCTCCGACACGTTCCAACAGCCTTCTATCGGTTGTTTCTTTATTTGACTTGGTTCTTTCTTCAGTTTCTCCTTTGACTCTCTCACACTCCCTTAAAAATGTTATAATTATTTGTTAAGTAGACATCCATGTGTAATCTGTATGGCTTTTATAATAATAATAATATGCTAACTTAAGCGCCATTTTTGTGATTTAATCACCTCAAGGGCGCATTTTGACATGTTTTAAATCTAAAAATGAACACTGCATCTGATATTCCCGATCGGTTAGAAGGTATAATAAAACAAAATATACAAGTTTTAAATTGGGTATGAAACATGAAAACGATGGGTTTTCAGCTTAGATCTGAAATCTGTCGGATCATTTATACATCTAAAGTATGAAGGAGATTGTTCCAAGCTAATGCAAAGGCTCGATCTTCAAAAATTGTACTAGGGCAATGCTTTGGCTCAACTAATCTTCCTATTGCCGAGGAGTTTGCTGAGCGAAGTGTGGATTTCCTTGTATTTAGGCTGTCCGTTATACAGAGTTCGGATATATAATTTGTTGCCATTCCATGTAGCGCTTTGAAGACTGTCCAGCAGAGTTTATACTGGATTCTTTCTGGACTTTTAAGCCAGTGAAATTCTTTGAGATGTTGTGTTATATGAGACTTTTTTGGAATGCCTTTAATGAGTCTTGCTGCTGCCTAGAACGGCTTTGGATTCATAGTTCATTTAGCTTACCCTAGAACTCTCTCAGCTATCTGCTGCTGGTCCACAGCATTCTTGTACCGCATGTCATTGTTCAAGTACCACTCCTCTTTGGTGAAGCGAACATTCCGCGGTGGCACAACAATTAGAGAATGTTCCACAATATTGGACGCGCATATTCCGGAAGTTTTCCCGTACAATTCATTTACTTTCGGCATTTTTGTAAATTTATTTTAAAAAAATATATGGGCTCACAAAAGTGCAAACTGGCACAAAAGAATGTCACTTATTGACAACACAAATATACTGTTTTTTTGCCATGGAAACCAAAATCATCAATAATACATACTTACAGAGTAGGATGGATGATACAAAAAATAATTTTACTTTAATAATAATAAAATAGTTAGCTGTTATTTTTAGAAAGAGATTTTTAAAATTATTTGTAAATAAATACTTTATGTAAATTATTATCTCAGAATGGGGTTAAGAAATGAAAAAAGGGAACAGTTGAAATAATCAATTTTATTTACCATAAAGATTTATCGTAAAATCGATTCTTTATGAATACATTGAAACCTCCTTTTGTCACAAACAATTCCTTATATTTACAGTCATTAAAAATATTCCTCACTCCTGCTAAACCTTTCTTCTCGCTCCACTCTTTAACCTCCAAACTCTGCTGCTTCCTCCGTCTCCCAGTTCTGACCCTCAGCTTCAATATTCATCTTTACCACATTCCACTAAATTTTCTCATTAAATATACATTTATTTCGATTGAACAAATGTGAGATCTAGAGAAAATACCAAATGACTTGTGAATATTCACGATGGAAGGGGTACATTCAAAAACATTGTATTTTGTTAGAAAAACTTGATATTATATATTAACTAGGTACAAATGACAAATATCTACTTTGCCAGAAAGATAATGTCAATGAGCGGATTATGAAAAAGGAGCATCTCAATTGCTTGATGACAAAATCTACTACAATTTGGCTCCCAGTATCAAGCGCACTGCGGACAGGGTGCCGAGTATTGACAATAAGGGCAAACAGTAAGACATTCCTTACGTAACTTAAGGGATACGGACACACGCTACAACACTGTGAACTCCAATATCACACGGAGGCATAATGGAATGGGGAATGATAGACAGAGACCACATTAACCGCTGGCAAATATCCCAGAGTCTGCACGTGTACGCCGTTATACCTAAGGGACTTAATATTAAACATCTTCACTAAGTAACTCTGGTAACGATTCAATTCAAGTAATTCTTGCTTGTTAACTGATTATATTATTACATGTAGTCAAAGGAATAAGCATCTTCAAACATGTACTTGGCTTTTATCAATTTTTAAAACGTGTAGCATTTGCATACGCTGCACTTCTAATCGGTAAAATTTAAAAACCAAGCCAAATCAATTGAGGTTTACATTAATTTAATCATAAAAAAGATTTTGAAAACAAATTCATGGTAACAGATGATTCTCGATAGATATTTAAATGTAATAAGTTGTAAAGTACTCTACAAGTGGCGGGGGATTATGATATTAAATACAACTAAGATATTTCACAAAAATTAGGCATCAGTAAATGTAAAGCGTAATTAAAGTATTAACTATTAGTGAGGACCTAACTGGGTGCTACCTCACAGAGTGTATAAAAAAAAACTAACCGAATTTATTTTACATCAAAACTTTGAACAAACACGTTTGCATCGACACGTTACTGGCAAGGGCAGGATGCACTCGTCGACTCCAGTTTACTAAAAGAAACAGTGTCACCACGTCACATTCTGTTGTTCTATATAAGTTCCATTTTGATAAAAATAATCTATTTACATTTCCTCTTTCGACAAAATATAATATGACCACCAATCCGAGAGAGTAGAATTTCACACGCGTATATATCATATGGTTAAAATACACATAAAGCATTGGGATATTAATAACAATACATGTATGTCCATACATTAGGCGCAAAGAAATAAAATCTGTGTCGCAAGTGAATAACAAATCAAAAAAAAAATTAAAATTTTAAAACATTTTTGAAATTTTCGATAAGTGAAATAATGACACGATTCATACTTTTCTTTAAAAGCCTCGCATTATGAAACATGTCGGCGCTCTCATTGAATAATTGATGAACATTTCAACATATTCTTTCCTTTCTTTACATGCACAATTTAATTTACTACCCGACAAATTATCTAGTAAATATTTTCACTAGAACGTTAAGAGAAAAATATAATGATATAAAATAGTAAAATGACACATAACACACAGTTGTGCTGCAGAAACCCGACTGGACACGCTCGGCACCAATGTTCCAATCACCGTTCCGTTTATATCGACACTCGCACTTCTGGACAAAATGATTGTACAACTAAATATACGAATCCACTAAAATCATATTTCCACTCGCGACGGGCGTACTAAACACACACCAGAACTTCAAATAATCTACTTTAATACGTTGGCAGTTTTAAAGGAACCGGTTAGAATTACAATTTAATAAATAAAATAAAACAGCGAAAAGGGTAAAAAGGTTAAGGTTATGCTGAGTGCGCAGCTCCCGGCAGTCTAGCTGTAGGCGATGGATTGTGGGACTCCATTCACAGTCTTCGATGTTAGCACATCGTTTTCATACATCATTACAGTTTCGCGCCCATTTTCGCATACTCTGAAACAAAAAATACTAAAGTTAGAATACACACTTGATACTCAAAATAGAGGACATGCAAAGGTGAAATTACAGTCACAAATATTCTATGCACAAACGTGAGTAATGTTATGCTGGAGAGGACGAAAAAGTATCTCTATATGAGGGAGTATGGTAGCTATCTGTGGCTCTATCCCACGGCATTTCTTTGGGGAATGTTTGAGACCAACTCTCTGCAGCTTTGAACAGATAGAATTCTTATAACCCATTTCTTTAGAATTAGGGGATATTTCGAAAACTCCGCCATGCTGTAGGGAGTTAGTCTTTTTGCTCCTCATAGATATCTCCGATAGTGCCAGAACAAACCTGCCACTGGTGATACCAGTGGAAAGAGCAATCAGTCTGCTGAACACTATCTCCTTGGAGATCGACCACCTTAATATTAGTGAAAGTATGTTCAGAAGACATTTATCTTTGATAGCGTCAGCACAGACAATTTTATCTCCCAACATGAAGAACCAACCGGGCCTCTGGTGATGCTGGTAGGGAGAGTAATCAAACTTCTGAACATGATCGCTTCGGAGATTGTCGTCTTTCATATTAGTGAAAGCACATTCAAAAGACGAATACTCTTGACTTTAGAGTATCTTGTCTTCTTAAAGTGTAACCATCTCTTGTGTGTTACTAGTATATTACCTATTTTCAAATAGATGCCTTAAACTGTAAATACGATTGTAAAGTTTTTTGAGAAAAATAAACTGATTTGATTTAATTTACTTTTTGGTAGTGATCTTCTTCCCGCAGATGAACCTCGTGGATGTGGAGGTCCTCTTGACAGCCCCTCCGTGGGCGCCGGGCGTGCTGAGACTGGAGAAAGCAGCGAAACTGTGATGGCCGAGTGGAGCATGGTGGTGAGCCGTGGAGGAGGCCAGCAGGTCATCCAGTGCACCGAAACCTCCAAGTCCAAAGCCGAAAGGCGAGAGAAGTGTAGGAGCTGGGAAACTGCCACGGTTACCGCCCCGGCGATGGTGACCATTCATGCCTAGAAACAGAAATATACATAATTAATAAATATATTCGCCATCACTTTGTGTTGAGGATTCACATTGTAATAACTTTTAGCAGATATTAAAAAAGATTATTAGTTTAATAAAGATAGCGGCATTGAAATTTTACATGATAATAATAATAATAATTAGGGCGCTTTAATAACAGGAATATAACTTTAAATGACCTTAAAATTTTAGAAATAGATGCCTTAAACTTATATTTTGTTTTTATATCTTTTGAAAAAATAAATGGATTAGATTTGATTTGAATTTAAAAAAAAAAAGATTAAAAATTAAGAAGATATTATAAAAATATAAAATAAATAAAACACTTTGTATTTAACCACGGTATGGTTAAAATATTTGATGCCAACTAATTTCGCTTGGACCCAAGCTTCATCAGGGCAGTATAACAACAGTTGTTATACTGCCCTGATGAAACTTGGATCCAAGCGAAACTAGTTGGCATCAAATATAATAACCATACTGTGGTTAAATACAAAGAGTTTGATTTATTTTCTATTCTTAAAATATCTAACCACGAAGTGAGTGCTTCATATGAAAAAAATATATATAATAAACAACCAAACAAACTTAACTTTGTGTCCAATATTTGGTTTGTTTCATCTGTCCCATAATTCTAAATAAATTGCATTTAATCATTCCCCCCTCTCTTTTATCCCTTTTTTATTTAGTATATAAGTAATGATTTTGTTTCAGTATAAACTGTTAAAATTTCAATCAGTATAAACTGTTAAAATTTCTACACTAAGGATTGACGATTAGGTACACTAAGGGCGTCTGTGCCTCTAAACATGTTTGTGAAAAATGCAAAAAAGTATTTTATATTATTCAGTGTGATTTAAAACAATAAATAGCAAAGTAAACAAATATCTTACTAGAAAAGAGTTCACCAAACGGTGTGCCCCCGAAGAAATCTCTGAAGACATCCTCAGGATCACGGAAGGTGAACGGGAATCCATAATAGTCGTAGTCATCATCCGTGGCCGGCCGTCTCGTCCTTCCACCTGCCAGGCCCTCCTTTCCGTACTGATCGTAAATGCGACGTTTCCTCTCTGAAAATAAATATCCCAATAAGTCCTGTATTATTCACTTCTATTTGACCATTTCCATACAAACAAAATATACACAAAAAAAAATCATAAACCGAATTAATAAAATTTTGTTAAATAAATAAGCTAGACTACAGGGGGTTTCAAATTGAAAATAGTAAAAAGACAAGTATACGAATACTACTAAAATAATCCTTGATAATGAGGTGAGTAGAATTACATAACACAAACACAAAATGAATGATCATACATTGCCTAATTGACATGCTATTGGTATGTGCCAAGATGCATAGTTTGGCATACCGTCACTTTTTAATTATCGTTACCATTTATAACTGCTTGTGAAAATTCACATTCAAATGTTGCTAATCAAATTGGATAGAACAATTATATTATGCTGTTAGGTTCACAAACAAAATACTAAATGGAATTAGAATTAAAAACGATATATAAAGAAACCATTTGAAATGAAATGGTAACAAATAATGTTAAAAATATCAATTCTGTAAAACTAACAAAACTTCGAGCAAATATGTATAACTCTAGGCCCCTTTTCAAAACATTATTCTTATTATTTTACCTTATAGCTATATTGAATACAATATTCATAAAGCCAGGGATGGCGAACAACGGACCCGCGTGAGAAATTACAGGACCCGCGGGAGAAATTTGAAACCGAATTTTGAGTCATTTTCAGGGATATTTTTCATCAGCGACCTTTTTTTTTAGTTCATCAGCGACTTTCGGTCAGTAGTCCGGAAAATCGAATTGGTCCATGCCGAATTTTACCTACTAACCGGAAGTCGTTGATGAGCTAAAAAGGTTGCCATCGACTTTTAAATAAAAATGTATCACGATTTTCATTTTTATGAAAACCCTAGCCAGCGCTTTTGACCCACTTGTGAAAAAGGTTCGCCATCCCTGATAAAGCGTGTATGAAACCTTTGAATAAAATTTATCATAATAAGTTAACAAGAATCAGCACAAAAATAGATCCATTATCAATATACCCTAAATATTTTTTGTTAAATTGTATTATATTTACTCAAACCTGATATTCAACTGTTTTAGAAAATTTTGAATGTTATATTCTCTAGGATCTTGGATATATTCGTGTTCTTTTCATATCCTCTTCGACCAACATTTCTGACATTGTCGAGATCTTGGAGAATATACTCGTAATTCTACCAACTTGACAATCTACGTACAATTTTGTATGTTGTCTCAAAAAATGAAAATATTCCAAATTAAACTCTTTTATGATTTATGCAACAGCAAAAATCCCACATTCGATGACAAGTCAAACACAACAATTATGCACGATTTGGAAAATTTTATACATTCTGAGATTTTACCCCTGAGATATTATGAGTAAACTACCACAACATACAATATAAGAAACTGTTCTCTTAAAGTACAAAACTTATAAATACATTTTATAAATTTTACATATTAACAAACAAACTATTATGTTTCTGTAATAGATGTTGAAACATTATAATCAAGAGTAACATTGGATGGCTCTTTTCTAATCATTGAGTAATAGAAAAGAAATAGATAATATAAACTTTGAAGCTACCATAATGGAGATGTACAAAATTTTGTTATTACCATTGTCATAATGGTGATACAAAATTGTAAAATCTACAGCATTAATTAGTAAAAGTTTTACCATTAATGTTGTAAACACATTAGTAAAATAATAATAATTAATTGAACTAGTAGTAGGTACACTGTTGGCTTCATAAATATAGATGAAACGTGGATATATCTGCTGGAATTCAAATGCTCCGGTGCTTAGAACAAAAAACAGCACCTTAAAAACAAGGTATCCATATTCTTTCCTGACAAACTTTAACACGTTGACTGTGGAGCATTGACCGGGACAGTGGTAAGGGGAGAATCCAAACAGCGGACCCCTGTCCAGGTCAGACCCTATACCGTTCTGTTTTAATTAACCACCCTACGTATTTGAACGTACGTGATACGTTCACTTTGACTGTACCATTCTGCGCTATCCCGTATCACGTACGCGCTTGAGAAAAAGTAATGTACCTAAAATGTACAAACTGTTAGGGATATGTGCGTGTGCCAACAACACTTGAGTACAAGTCATCACAAATATGGTAATTTTACTAGGGGCAGGCGAAGTGTGTGGTCGAGTCTTTGACGTTTCGTAATTAAAAAAAATAAAACTAATATATGATTAAATTTAATTAATAAAAAACTTGCTTCTTTTTTGCATTTCTCTCGGAAAATAACCTGAAGGGCAGTTAAGTAGGAACTGACAAACTTTTCCCTGACGGCTAAACCCCCTCCTACTTATATTTTTAGAATGTATACTTATACTTGTATACGAAATCCTGGATTTTCACCAAAGGGTGGTTAATTCAAATTTAATTGTATCTCAATAGAGACGAAGATGCAAACTGAAAACTGAATATGGATGATCAAGGTGTTTACAGGACTTATGACCTGTCATTGGTTGTGCAGCTTCCAAAATTTGTCATGCATGATCATAATAACAAAGGTGGAATGGGGAATGTTGTAATTTCATAAAGCGTTAACCCAACCAATGACAGGTCATAAGTCCTGTAAACACCTTGATGATCCATATTCAGTTTTCAGTTTGCATCTTCGTCTCTATTGAGATACAATTAAACCCCTCCTACTTATTTAAAAACAAACGGTATAAGGGCTGACTTGGACAGGGGTATGCTGTTTGGGTTCTCCCCTTATCACTGTCCTTGTCAGTCCTCTGCAGTCAACGTGTTAATTCAGAAGCAATATTTGTTTACATCAAACTTGTAACTGATTTAATCTGATCAAATTTCAATAACCATGTTATAAATTAGAAGTTTTATTAAATATAATATAAGAATGCCTTACTTGTATTATTAAAAATAAAAATGTACATACATAATATAAGTATGCAACACATGAATACAATATTTTAGTGACTTACTAACCACATTAATAAAGACAAATTTATAATTACATTACAAGCTCAAAGCATTTTGGGGTATAATTGAATAAGTGTATTTCCTTGCGACAACGTAACCTTATTAATAAAATTATTAAATATAATATATCACAGCGATCCCACAAAAGTTCATACTGGCATTCCATTCAAAATTGGTTATAAATATAAGCACATTGCAATAATAAAATACATACATATGACCTATTCAATCTTTCGACTTCAAAAATGTTAATAAAAAGCATACCATCATGAACGTACATTTTGTATACACCAAATCCAAACATCGTGTAAGAAAAATGAGTTCATCAAAGCTATTGAATTATTCTAAATAAGAAGGAAAACATTCTTATTTCTAATAATGGAAAAAAAGTACAACAAAGATAAGTAAAAGCTTGATCAGGTTAAACCATAATACAGAGTCTGTTAATAAATGTAATATTAGTTAAATCCAAACCGAAAACACCGGTTAATTCGGGGGGGAATCGTTACAAAAGGGACCATGAACACCATTCCATTTCTGTTGAGAAATCTAGCAGCCGAATGTTTAACCTGTCTGGCTTCGGGTCGGCAGGGACCTCATCCTAGATAAGTCTCAATTTTCTAAATCCAATCCTCAGAAATACAAAGAGACATTACCCACAATATTATAGCACCAATAAAACTAAATTGGTATTGTAAACTTGAATCTAGAGCACAATGAAACTGTGACAAATTTCACCAGATTCACAGTTTAGTCTCGCTAATGTTTGTGAAGCTGCTGATACTGTTTGTATTTGTCATTTGTGAAAAAATTTTAATGCCATTTAAATTATTTTAGAAAACTATACTTTTTAATTAAGACGTCTCTGTTTCTGAAGAAAGGATTGGCACCTGCATAAGACATGAAAGATAGCAAGCAAGAGGAGGATGGAAGGTAAGCCAGGAAGCCAGGGAGATTAGAACATTGGGCGGTGCCACATATCTGCGCTAGCGCCGGTTACGTCATCAGGTGTATCTACCGAACAAGCGGTGGAACGGTGTCTCTCCAAAGAACCCCTTGAAGGAAAAGTGGCGATGGCCGTTGACTCCGCCCTTGGTCTGCGTGTACCTGTGGCCCGTGGTGCCGCGGGCGTCATAGATTTTCCGCTTGCTCTCTACAATCCGAAAAGGTGGGCGCACGCCGCATACCCAATACTTACAAACTGGACATCAAGAGTACACTTATGTTACTACACGAGAATGATTCTTACACAACAATACTGTATTCCATTAAAACAGGAAAATATTACGAATTTGGAATGCCTTTGATGCATCCGATGTGTTTTGATTACATTCCATAATTTGAATCGAAAATAAAAAGAGACCTTTCTACCGCTTACTCCAAAATATGTGTTAACTGGAAATTAAATATATAATACAGAAATAGCATTTGACAAAACACCAACAAATGGACATAATCAAATAATAAAATGACATTCTGCATAAAGTGCGGTGAAAGATTGTGACTTATGATAAAATGGAAGAATAATCTTTACCATCAGAGAGTACTTCATAGGCCTCAGATATTTCTTTGAACCTTTTGTTGGCTTCGTCTGGATTGTCGGGATTTTTGTCTGGGTGCCATTTGAGTGCTAATTTGCGGTATCTGAAAAACAACATTTGTGTCAATTATTATATCTACGAACCTACCAAAACTTGAAAAAAAAAATACAAAACAATAAAACAATAATTATTTTTCATATGTTCGTTCATACAATTATTATTCTCAGATATCAGATGAATAAAAAACAGACTACAGAGAGTAATGGAATATTTGGCAGTGATTAATGACTCTGTCAGTTAAACCTATTATCAATCAAATCAATTGTGAAAAGACACCAATCATTTTAAGCAAAAAAATTACAGTTACAAAAAACAAAATACAACAACAATCCATCACGCCGTTCCTCCGGTGGGGTAGGTAGAGAGAATGGACCGCCACACTACTCTATCCTGACACACCTCTCTAGATTCCTTCACATTCATTCAGCGAGTCATTACATTTCAAGAGTGTTAATAAAAACTATACTCATGACTCGGTATATAAAACTTCAGACATGGTATTAGGCAGTGCTCAAAATAAAAATGATTAATAAACTTACGCTTTTTTTATTTCGGCATCAGACGCCGCTCTGGTAATGCCGAGGGTCCGGTAGTAGTCCACCATCCTGTGGCCGGTCCCAAACTTCCGAGAACTTCTACCACCTTATTCTGGAACAAGTAAAACACAATCATTAAAAAAAATGTCTGGTGTAGAATTCACGTGGCAATAAAATGGCGATAGATTAGCTACCTATCACATGTCAAGAGAATCAATATAATATCTATACCATTTAGATTGATTTGGCTGCGTTGTTATGATGTAAAGAGCTATTCAATAAAATAATAATAAATAATTATGTATTGTTTTCAATGATAAGTGTCTGATCGACTGGAGCTATAAATATGTATAATTCTTCTGTACGGGCGTATGTAGTTGAACTCCTCCTAAACGGTTGGACCGATTTTGATGAAATTGTTTATGTTTTTGAGTGGGTCCCTGGATGGTTTAGATTCACAATTGGACCCGGTAGGTGACCGTTAAAACCTTCTGGGAAGTTTATGAGTAATTGATCTTGAATTTAATAATGTTTGTTTACTATAGATGGCGCCGATGTCGAATTTTGTGTCTAAGCATGGGCAAATTACTTGCGTTGTAGCGTGGTGTAGATTTAAAATTCTGTTCAAACAATTGCGTGCATATTGAGTATATAGTTTATCGAAAATACGAATATCAAAAAAACGTTTTCTGAATCAGCTAACGTTCGGGCAGGACAGCTTCTGTCGGGTCTGCTAGTATTCTATATTTTGAGAAAGTACCAACTAATAGGTTAATTACTTTGTGTATTGATATGGATATTAAAACAAATATGATTTGTAATGACCTAATCAGGATAGGGAAGCATGCACACGGCACATCTACTAGCAGCTCATTAGTAAGCAAGTAAACAGACTCATGACCCACATATTACAAAGATTTATCAAAAATTCTACACGAACCTGATTCACTAAAGCAGATGTTGGACGTTTAGCGAACGAAAACATTTGTACTGTGGTTCGAAATAGAATACAGAGATATTGAAATATCTTAAATGAAATTCATATTGATTAAACATATTCTAATGTTTAATATTTTTTTTAAATTATATCTAAAAAAAATCTGCAACAATGCTACGATGATTGAATTTTAATTCAATATTTAATAAAAATATTTTTTTTATTATGTATAGATAATTATTTATTTATTGATCAATTAATAAAGTACTTGGTTTTAATACCTTCCAACTGTGGTAGCCCGTTTTAGGGAGGCATATATGAAATAATAAAACACTTTGTATTCAACCACAGTATAAATATCAGAAGGCAGCTGTCCTGGCTGCGGAACATCAAAGAGTGGACAGGAATAACAAGAGTTCAGAACCTGTTCCAAGTGGCGCAGGATAGAGATGCCTTTGCTGCAGTGATCGCCAACGTTGGGGGGACCTGACACGGCACCGAAAGAAGAAGAAGATAAATATTTGGGATAAATTTAAAGTGTTTTATTATTTTATATATCTATAAATGTAAAATGTCTAACCACAAAGTGAGGACTACTTGTGAAACAATAAAAATTCATACATTTTTTTTAGAATTAACCCGATTCCTTCTTCATAATAATGAGCTATTTTCTGCTTAGTTCGGAGATTATATATACATATGACGACCTTCGTGGCCGAGTGGTAAGTGCATTGACTGCCACCCTGAAGGTTCCGGGTTCGATTTCCGGCGAGGGCAGTGTGATTGTCACACTGTCTTTAGTGTGGTGTAGAATTCACGTGACAATAAAATGGCGATAGATCAGCTACCTATCACATGTCACGAGAATCACTATGATAGCTATAATAATACCCTTTACATCGATTTGGCTCATGCTGTCATGATGTAAAGAGCGATTCAACAAAAAAATAAGAATAAAATATATTTTAAAAATTTAATACTATTGATTTAAATCCTTGGTGTCAAACATTAAAATATAATAAATACATAAATAACGAAGCAGAAAGAAAGTACATATACGTGAATGTGTAATATGAAAGTACATGTAAATGAAACAGGATATAGAGGAAGTCCAAGGAAAACGTGGCCACGGTCAAATTAATCAAATATGAAACATCGATCACGTGAAGAGCCGAAAAAATCGACGCGCGCGCATGACACGGTGTATGAATGTTGAAAAATCGAGAGAATTATGTCAGGAAAGAACAGTGTGGCGGTCCATTATTTCTGTCTACCTCTTCGGGGAGACGGCATGATGGTTAGTTAGTTAGTTTTTTTTAAAATAACGAACTACAGTAGAGTATTACATGGATTTCATGGATCATTGTATTCGAGCATATGCGATAAGTAAACTATTTATTATTATTATTATTATTATTTCGTTGAAAAAACTCCTTACATCATTACAGCGCGAGCCAAATCGACGTAAAGGGTGAAAAAAAGAATATCAAAGGAAATATACATAGAACCATGTACCAATATGCCAGTTATTTCCTTGCTGCCTTTATCGTAAGGGTATTCACGAATTCGCCATAATTGCATCCAAAGAGGTCTATCTCTTTTGCAACCTCATTTAAAAAACGAATCACTTTCAATACGGGAGAACTTCGAAGGGCCTCTGTGCGGCAATTTGGGGCATAAAATAAAATATGCCCCCTTGCTCTGCTATAACTATGGGGAACGTATATATTTGGTTCTCTCAGTATTCCTGGATTGTAAATACCTCCGGATAGTAGTTTAAAAAAACGCTTACCCAGAAAGATCATTCGACGAGTTTCAAGAGTGTTGAAATCCAACATTCCTGTGAGAAATAGTGAGGGGTACAAAAAAGGATAATAGTTATACTCCCTGAGGTATAAATATCTCAAAAATCGTTTCTGGGGTCTTTCTCTGGGGTCCCAAATGATAGAGCAGTACTCCAAGCTACTACGAACCAGCGCTTCATACAGTCGACGAATCGCCGTTGTGTTGGAAAAAGATCTTGCGTTCCGTAGAACAAAACCAAGCGTTTTGTTGGCTCGCGTGATAATATTAGATAGATGTAATTTAAATGTGATGTTGGACTCAAACGTGATACCCAGATCCTTGATATGATCAACACGCTGTAAATAAGCAATATGTTTTAAAAAACGACGCATTTGAATACAATAGTTATGGCGGGGCATAAATAATACGCATCCCTAAATAAGTGACAGGATTGGGGACTATTCCCGCAAAGAGCTGGATCCCTCCCACGCGGTCCACCGACGCACGAAACGACACTCATCTCCCTAGCGACAAAATCAACTCCGATAAAACTCAAGACGGATCGTCGAAGAGCCAAAAAGGTATCGTATTGCCAGAGTGCGAATGGTGAGTTTAACGTGAATTCCACAGACAGAGAATTGTGAGTTTGGTGGGTTTATTGGAAAAGTTTCGATCACCTGCCGCCCTATTTGGGTCCCGATCATAACTTATTCAAAGGAGGATAACATACAAACGTGTGTGAGCCTCAAAGAAAATGCTGAAGTATGATTTATAGCAAATAAAGTTACACACACTTGTAAAAGTGGAACCAATACCAGCTAATCAAGACTATTTATTGTTTCTCGAACAATGATGTAAAACTCCATATAAAATAATGAATACAAATGAAAACGTCTGTTTTGTAGAAGTTTTATTATGATTTATGGGAATAACGTATTTCGCGTTTCTAAAACATTTGATATTGGCTTAGAAAGGCGAAACATATGTTTTAAATTTAATTCATTTATGAATGAATATACAAAGTAAAGTGAAGGCGAATATAGTAGTAATTAATAGTCAAGATTAATGAATGAAACGTTTTTTTCCAAGAAGATTTATTATATTTTATGGGAATGACAAGTTTCGTCTTCCTAAATCAAATATGATTAATGTTATTTTTATATAATGCCATAGGAAGGCGAAACATACATAAAACAGTGTACAAATTATATTTTATGTGTACACATAAAATATGATGAAACTTTTTAGAAAACAGTCATTTTAATTCATATAAATTCTACTATTGATGAAAGTAACTTTCTTCTCAGTCGTATTCCTCATAATTGAGGGTCGTGTTCATCCTGTAAACCAGAGGTTCCCAAACTTTTTGTCCCGTAGACCCCTTGCCGATTTCTTCTATTTTGTGTAGACCCCCTGCTTTCCTAAAATTATTTTTTTCAGGGCAAAAACAAATCCGAAACAAAAAAGCCGAAAATTCGTTGTCGACCATCAAATGTTCGATCTTTGCCGAGTGAGCTAAAAAAAAGGTCACCAACGATTTCGATATTTGTTTTGCGTTTCAAAATTCGGCTTCAATTTAGTTGAACCATCTCATGGACCCCTAATTTTTTTTACAATTGTCGTAGACCCCTTGCAAGTTGTTGTAGACCACTTTGGGAATCACTGCTGTAAGCTATTGACCATGGCACGCCATGCGCTCCTGTCGCCCGTCAGTCTCCAGGCTGCAGCTAATAAGAGACCAGTCAGATCCCTGATGAAAGTAACATGACACCATTTAATTGAACATTATTCAAAATAAGTAATGTATAAAATTCCCTAAATCAAATTGCATAATCAAAACCGTCACATTCCTTGAACTAACCGCAGCCCTAACAACGTAAAGGCAGGTTAGTCCAGTCATCGGGTGAATTCCAGAGAATCCGGAATCTATAAAAATATTTGCATGGCGCGTGACTAAGGGGAATGTTGCATCAGCAATGGCTCAATATTTACAACAAAAAATAATAATAAGCTCGAAGTATTTTGAGTACGACTGACTAGCCTATTCCTTGCCCGGTCGAGCAGACACAGTCGGCCAGATATCTGTGCTCCAAGTCTCGTCAGAACTGCAAGAGATTTCAGCCAAGTTTACCATGAAAAAATAAGAGTTGTAGGTCCGTTGGCGTGGGAAATCCTCCCTGTTAGTGATACATATAGAGTTAATAATGTTGAAGTATCATAGTGTTTCGGCCAAAAATTTTTACTATTTATAACGACGTTAAATTTAAAATTTAGTAAAAACCTCTATTTAACGAACTTCGGATATAACGGACAAAAAATCCGGTCGAATGTAAAAAAAAATAAAAAGTCCTCTTAATAATATTATACATGCTTAAATTCAAGTGTCGCCGCATATAAACAATTGTTAGCGGCCATGATAATCACGTCATACGTCTAGCACTCGAATTTGAGACATAATGCTGAGTGAAGATAGCGAAGAAGAAGAAACAACACTGCCAAAAATGAACCAGTGGTAAGATCACATCTCGACGATCTAATAACATTTATTGACTATTAATCAGATAACGAAGTTCAACTATATTATGCGCATTTTCGTAATTTTAGAGAGTTGATTATAAAAAAAACAGCAAACTTCAAAAGTGCAAACAAAACATGATTCCCTTTTTCAAAGCAGGATTACCGAAAGCAAGCGAGTCGATATCAAACAGCAACGTCACTTCACGAAGACAAATAGAATTTTGTATAGTTTATTTATATCTAAATACAGTGTACATATTTTCAAAAAAATATATTTATTTATTTTAAACCTATTTTTATATTCGAGCTTTCGGCTTTAACGGACACCCCCTCCCCCCAAGTAGTCCGTTATATTGAGGTTTTACTGTACTACCAAATACTACACTGTTCGGTTAGTATTTTCCTGCGCCCTTTTCTTTAGGTGCGGGATAATTGATTTTACACAAAAATAAATCATCATATAATAACAATAAAAATAATAATAGTATACCAAATATTAAATGTCGCGAATGTGTGTCCACTTGACGAGTCGGAGAAATCGACGTGCGTGTGCGACATGATCAAATCTAATCAAATCAGTTTATTATCTCAACAGACACTACAAACAATATTAATATTTAAGGGTGAAGACACTACAAACAATATTACAGACACTACAAACAATATTAATGTTTAAGAAATTGAGTACAGGTAAAATATAATATATAAAATATAATACCAGGAACGCATGAGAGTTGGTTCTAAATTAGGAAGACAATTTAGTCTCTAAAGTCAAAAGTCTTCTGAACGTACTTTCACTAATATGAAAAACCTCCATCTCCGAGGAAACTGCATTCAGCAGACTATGTATGAATGTTGAGGAATCGAGAGAAGTATGTCAGGAAAGAACAGTGTGACGGTCCATTATTTCTGGCTCTTAGTTATAGTATACCATCACGTCTTCTCACTCAATATAGATTCAAGAAGTGTCAAGACATTTGTTATCTATTTAAAAAAATCTATTTGACATTTAGATGACAAAATGAATGACATTGAAACTATTTATAAGTTGACTTTTATGGAGTGTTTTTATAGCAAGCTATGTCGGAATGTAACCGCTCGTTTAAAGATTGCCATTATTTAGAAAATTCCAGTCTCACCTAGCGCTGAGGAAATGCCGCCGTAACATCTGTTCCCGCCGATATTATGTCACGAGGCTGTAATCACAATCCAGTTTCGATTTCTTTAGCTTGCCGGTAACGCGCGGCCAGCCCGCCCACCGCCATTACACAATGCGCGGGCAGGCCGGCCGCAAAGGCGAGCGATTCGTCGCAGCGGCAATGCAAACCCGACCGAAACTCACAGCTCGCGTATCGCAAACGGCGATAGCTAAACTAGCATGTCAAATGATCCACTTGAGCTTCGGTCACGACTAGCGGGCAATTGCAACGGAATCGCTGCAAGTGGAAATGGGCGCACAGGGACGGCGAGGCCGCGCACATCTCTCGCCGAGATTTACCGCCAATTTCACGCGGCGCCCGATCGACAGTGCGCAAGACAAATTGGCACCTTCGCAATATTATCGGCTGAAATTGATCAGGTTCCGATAAAACGTTCAATTAAAATAATTGAATAGTGGTGGTTATTTTTATGATAAAGTTTGTTTATATCTTGACGAAGCGCATTAATGAGCGGCGCTTTATTATAAATCGCACAGATCACAGTCACAGTGTGTGGGCGGACCACCTGCGAAACAATAGCGGTACATATCTTGTGCGCGAAGATCATTCCATACGGAAATAACGCTTTAGCGGTAAGTAGATGATTGTGCACTAATCATACCGGTTTTCTGTAATTCACTCTTATTGCGCTATAATTTAACGTTTAAACATTCTGCGAGCAGCCTCCTTCAATTTAATTTATTATAATAATCTGTGACACAGAAATTATATCTCCAACTGTCCCTCCCTCCCTTAGGTGGTCGATCTTCCAGGTGGACGGTGTCCGGAAGGGATTTCGTTAGCGGTTGTATAATTATGATTACATTAATTATTACCTTTTAATTATGATTACAAATTTGCGCGGGAGAAACTTATTGGTGGCGATGAGGTTCGCAACCCAACACACTGCGTCTCCCGCGGGGCGGTTTCTGTTTCTGTTTCCGCAACTTTTGTAACGAAAATTTGAAGAATCCATGTTAAGTAATCCAAATTTTGAATATTAATTTCTTTAAAAATTGTATTTGTAAAAAAGCAAACATTTTTTTATTCATAGTATTTACACTTCCGCTTCCGCATCCGTTTCTGTTTCAGCTAAAAAATAGTTTTTACATCTGTTTCCGTTTCTTCTAATTCTGGCTACACGTCTCCTCCAGTGTCTTCTTCTAGATCTACTCCACTGAACATTGTCCTCTATTTTGCAAGTTTTTATTGTTAGATTATCAGTAATCATAATAAATTCGTCATATCCTATGTTTATAGATCGATGCACGGTGGTCTAATAAAATTGTCAGAAGTAAGTGCTGAATTTTTAAAACATATAATTAGCATTTAGAGCGTAACATTTCATCAAATGTGTCCATTTTGAGGTCAGCGAACGAATGATTAAATGTGCAATAACCGTAACGCAAACATTAACATAAAACATGTTGGAGTCAGATACTCGTAGATGGCGAAGGTAAAGAAATATAATATCATGATGTGTATACATGAATAAAGCATTTTAATATTTTTTTTTTAGAATACTCTTGTTGCAGATCACCCCAGCACAAGTCAAGCCAGACAGATAGATACACGAATGCAGTATTAGAATGGTACCCACCGCTTCACCCATCAGATCACCCCAGCATAAGTCAAGGCAGACAGATAGATACACGAATGCAGTATTAGAAAGGTACCCACCGCTTGCTTACCCAACGCTGTTATAGGGCGCAGCGACACCCTTTCGTCAACCTCGCTCGTACACTTTCTAGGCTCATCTCCCTCCTATCCATCCAGTACTGACGCTAACAGTTATTTAATTTAAATAAATCAAAGAAGAAACCAGGCCACATTTAAGCTTCTCTGTTTTCCCTCTTATGCTCGGCACTTAACAAATACAAACACATGATATATGGAATAACAACAATATAATAGCAAAAATTTTAATGTCAATAGCATAACGACCTTTGTGACAGAGTAGCAGCAGTTATGACTGCCACACCGAAGGTCCCGTTCGATTCGATTCGTTCATGATAATAAAATGGCAATGGATAAGCTACCTATCACATGAAAAATAATATGATAGCTATACCCTTTACATTGATTTGGCTCGCTTGTAATGATGTAAAGAACTATTCAACAAAATAAATAAAATAATAAGGAAAGTAGGACACAGTTGAGGGTGGGAGAGAGTAAACGTTAAGCCTGGGGAAAAGAAACATTAGAGGAAAAGGAAGAAGCACAAGAAGTATTTGATAATACACGACAAGTTAGAAAAAATATATCTCCAGAATAATATTAACAATAATAATTAGGCTAATTTGTATAGCGCCGTTTTCGTGAATAACTCACCTCAAGGGCGCTTTGACAATGTTTTTAGTCATGAGAGCTGCATCTGACGCCAGCAATCAGATAATAGTTGTTTATATTTTATGCGATATTTTGAAAAGGTGGGTTTTAAGGTTAGATTTAAAATCTTGTCAATGCATCTGAGGCATGCAGGGAGAATATTCCAGGCGGACGGACCTGCCACTGCGAAAGCCCGATCTCCGAAATATGTCCGGGGGTTGCGCTTTGGCTCAAATAATCTGCCTATTGCCGAGGAGTTTGCCGATCGAAGCATAGATTGCCGCAAATTAGGGCTACCATCGATACAAAGTTCAGATATATAGGAAGGTGCAATTCCGTGAAGCGCTTTAAAAATCGTCCAGGTAGTTTATACTAGATTCTTTCAGGACACTTCAGGACAGAAATACAAATAATGCAGTATTAAACAGAAGACGGCATGCGAGCCGTTCGTCAACAACGCGTCACTTGAGAGTAAGAGGGTTCCAACTAACAAAATTTCACATTTGGCTTTTTTTCGTGAAAAGGGTTCTTACTAACCTTATCTATACGTACAATTAAAAAAAACATGTAATAGTATCGTCATTTTGATGTTACGAAAAGAATCAAGTTCCATCTGATCATTCAAAACACACGGTTCACTGAAGAAGGATTCATTTAAACTTAGAACTTTATTATTTCAACCGTTGTCAGACAAAATTTACACGTTTCTCGGTAAAAGAATCTCTGTAAATTGGAATAAAACCCCTTTATTCCAAGATACACACCCGAAACCAACAAAACTTTGACTTCATTTTTCTCAGCTTTTTACTTTTGTCAGTTGGAACCTTCTTACTCTCAGGTGACGATCGGTTAACGATAATTGCCGATCGGGATACCGCGGCGTCAGTTCCCTCCATAGGCACGGGTGTGAGCCGAATAAATGTCCCTATAATGATGACGCAATGAAAAGCGGGCGATTGTTTTCGAGTGTAAGTAATTTGGCGAACATCTCCCACAGAAAGTCGGAAGGGGGCGAAACCGTGACGTCACCGAGTGGGTGGCTTCGCGTGTGTTGCTCTCAATTACGCCAATCTAAAGGCGGTCCTTTGGTTTACGGTCACACTTTGGAGTGGTGTTTACTCTAAAAGCGATAACAGTATTAAGTGGCGGAAAAATGGAAAAACCAAACACAGCGGCATCGTGCTCCCAATAGCACATTCAATACTTATGAATAATATATGCATCATTGCCGACCATTCAATTTTTTGAAGCTAAGCTAAGCTAAACAAGAGGTATTTTTACGATTTAATTTTATAAGAAGAAATGAGAACACTACGTTCAATCGCAGGCAGAACCCCACAGAAATCGGATCATAAATGAGACAATAATGTCTGTCTGTGGTGTTGAAGACATAGTAAGGTGGGGAAGAAGCAGAAGTGGACCGCATGGAGGATACAAGAATTGTAAAAAGTATCAAAGATGAAAACCCCAGCTGCAAGAGACTACCAGAAAGGCCGCCGAAGAGATGGAGAGATGGCTGAACGTCATCATCCCTGGACAGCTCACCATCATAAGCAGATCAAACGACCTAAACTAAGAAAAATAATTTTATAGCGATGATTGAAAAATATTACTCAGCAGCGAACTGGATAGACCATAACATCAGGCACCGGGCCTGCTTATTACCATCGCGGAGGGAATGATTGAGGGTAGAAACTGCAGAGGTCGCCCAAGAGACGCTTATATGGACCAAGTGAATAGAGACATGCGCTGTGACAGCTACACAGAGATGAAAAGACTGGCTGGAGACAGGACTGAATGAGGCTTGTTGCAAACCAATCCTCAGGATTGTAACCATGACGAAGAAGTGATGAAAATATATTCTAAACTAACTAACCATCATGCCGTCTTGCCGAAGGAGTAGGCAAAAATAATGGACCGCCATATTGATATTTCGTGACATATTTCTCTCACTTCTTCAACATTCATACATAGTGCCCATGCACGCACGTAGATTATCCAACTCTCAAGTGGCCGGCATTTAATATGTAATTGATTTGATCGTGCCTCGTCTTCCTCTATTTTTTGTTTCGTTTACATCCTTAACATATACTTTCTTCATTCATCATTTCCAAACCATTTTAATGACCCTTTCATAATTTTGTTCGTAGCACAAAATTTATTCTATGACGATATAAAACGAATATTTACAGTCCGCTAGTCTATTCGGTCATCTTCGACCGTTGCGTCAATTGACTCACTCACCTTAAATACCAAATCAGCATAACATAACGGAAATTTAAAGTTATGAAAAGAATCCATAGAGCAATATTATTTTTTATACGGCGGAATCAAAAAATATGACTAATCTCTGGCCCGAAGCGGATAAGTAGGCACTTACTAGGCAGCTGGCGCTAGAGATGGGATGCAATAGATCGAAGACACATTTGCATACACTTTAAGAACAGTACAATAAAGTGAAAACAAAAAAGACGCGAAAACCAAAAAAAAATGTTTTAATGTGTTTGTAGAATAATTTATTAACCTCTTCACCGACATGTTTCGCATGGTTCTCATCATTCTTCGGTGAACAAATATACAAATAAATTTTAACTTTGTGAAAACACAATGTTGATTTTTTATAAATTAAAAAAACTACATTGTATTTTTAATTAAACGTTGTATTAATCTAATCAAGTCCAACTCTCTAGCGTCCACGAGAGGTATTTTAAAGACCCCGCGAACCCCGGGCAATGTGGCACATATTACATATTATAGCAGATAGAGAGAGGACGAATGGCGAGCTTCCAGCGCCATAAAACTGGATACACCCAGCTAAGGGAAGGTAACCCCGACAGAAAATCCTCCAGAGAAGGCAAGGGGATACCACTCTGGATATTTTTCCCCAGGGTGAAGAGGGGTGATAGTCAACGTTAGGGAGACCTGACGGGACACAGAAAGAAGAAGAAGATTAATCTAATATGGGATTTCACAGTGTTAATGCCTAAAAATAAAACAATGTTTTAAAAAAAGTTAATCAAATGTGAATCCACAACACAAAGCGAAGGCGAATATAGAAAAAAAAATGGTCATATATTTATTTTATAATTATCAGCGTAACTCGAGTATTCACGATTCAATTAATTAAAGCGATTAAATAATACCCACCTCTACTTGAAAGTATAAAATCTTCAAAATGCGCGCTGTGTGAACTCGGAGCCATTCAATTGAGATTTATTTTGCAGCAAAATTAGGTCATATATACGTAATAATAGAGTTTATGTAATATATAAGTAACGTCCGATTTATATAATCAATTAATAACTTTAACTAATGGCGTATTCTCGCTTTACTTCTCGACAGAGAGACATAAAATTCACAGTAGCTTTTCAAGTTACAAATTATTATTATTATAAATGTAAAAAGTTAAATAAATATAATACCAAATGTTTTTTTTAACAAAGATGTAAAATTGAATATTTAATATACATATGAAAACTAATGTTTTCTATTATTAATTTTCACTTGGATAAGCTTTAGCTTTATGGATGGATTTAGATGGATTGGGCATGTGTTGCGACACGAATGTTTCCTGCATGATGTGTTGGAGGGAATGGTCGAAGGATCGACTGGCAGAGGACGACCTCGCCAAGAGTACCTAGACCAGATTTGCCGAGATATGGGCTGCACCTCTTATGCGGAGTTGAAGAGAGTTGCCGAGGACCGAGCGTAGTGGAAGAGAAGATGCGTCGCCTTGCTGCAGACCAATCATTAGATTGAGACCGGAGAAGATGAAGAAGCCTTAGCAAGGCGAAACATGTCATTCCTATACCGTGGGCTCAAATTTAAAAATTGGGGGCAAGGAAAGTTCCTCCACGTGTCGTGTTTACTGAACATCGGCGCCTCTGGAAACGACACGGAATCTACCAAACATTCCACCACAATGGTATTAGAGAAGGAAGATAATTATATACGAGTATAGTAGTTAATAAAAAAAAAAGTTTTATTTAATCATTATTAAACCTTTCCGTAAAAACGAAGAAGAAGAAGAATGATACTAAAATTAGGTAATTCGAAATTTTGCTGTTTTGTTATATTCATATCAATGAGGAAAGCAACGGGAAACTACCACATTAAAGAAACCAAGAACCAGCAAAGATGTTAATAGACATTGCTGCAAACCAATACCTGAGACCGAAGCTTAAAAAATCAATGAATTGTAAATGGAAGGAGCATTCCAATGCTCTTAACAGGTATTTTCATAATTAGTTAATTCCTAGACGAGGAAACAGAATGATGCTTGTAATCGTAATCTGAAGATACCTGCATATTTAAGTGTCACCCAAAGCTACTCTCCTACGCAAGAAATAGGCAATTTCACTTATCATGGTAATGGTTTGACCTCGAAACTATAATAAGAATGCCATTCTCTCAGAATATGAATTTTTGAGTTACCTCGTTATATTATTAAGCCCACGATACATCATAAAATATAAAATTTTCTACGCGTAGAAGAACGTTGTTATTAATTTTAAATACTGTAAAATGATATGATTGAATTTCAATGAATTCAGAGAGTTAATTTTTTTTTAAATAAATTTTGCATTGAGAGTTCATAATGACAAAGGCGCCAAGAATCAAAAAAGTAAAAAAAAAGTTTTTGATCTCAATTGGTGTTAAACTGTGCAAAGTGAATAAATTATATAGTGTAGTTCAAATTTCATCCAAAAGATGCCACCTGTCCTACATGACACATATTACAATAAACAGTTATATTATCTTTATTTATTTATTATTTGTTTAAACAATTTAATAATTTTGTAATAACCAGCTTTCAATTCATAATCATTTCCCAAGAAAATATGATCATTAACGCGAACAAACTTCATGTTATTTCGTGCTTTTTACATCTAGAAAATACGGAGAAACGCTCGTACTCTGCGTGGGAGACACAATATAATATGAACGGAAATAGAAGCAGAGAAGAAGAACAATAATAGGCGATTACTAATAGACATTAAAAAAAGAACTATTCAAAAAAACTGACCTCATACAAGAATACGCACGGATACCAACAACGCCGCACGGTCGCTGAAGGGGGGTAATCAGTCTAAGAAATAGAACAAACAATTCTCATTTGCTTAAAGTGCCTACTTATCTAACAGGCAAAATCGTTTCGAGAATGAGTTATGGGTACGGAGGTTTGTTTATTGAAACTTCAAACTATCCGGCCATCGCACATCGGGCCATTTCGCGGGAGGCTCGAGGTGTGGAGAGCCGGTGGGATCACGGCTGATTTATAACCCATTAATTTAACTCTCAAAACAATGTAATATACATGTTCCCGCGTGTTCGGTCCGGTAACACCGGTGCCGAAAACAACTACATACCCGCCATTCGCACGCTAATTGAACTTTATTATGCAACAAGGATCCAAACTGCATTCGTGAAACAAAGAACCGTGTAATTGGTAAATAACATGGTTTCTTTTTGTGTCAAAATTATATGGTTATGTTTAATCTTTTTCGTGTCCTGCTCCACCTGGCTCTATCGCACGCCTGATGCCTAACATCATCCCAAATGAGGCCTGTTGCTTTAACTCTAGGTCTGCCTAGCTTACTCTTTCCACCCACAGGGGACCAGTCTAGTGCGCCCTGAAGGATGCAGGCTGGGATCCGTCTCAGGGTGCGACCGATCCACTTGCGGTTATGTTTACTTAATTTTATTTCGCGTTTTAACTATCTAAACGCACTGTTTCACAGTATTAGATAATTAAATAACAACAAATGTATTAATTAATACAAATGAAAACGTATATGGGAATTTATAAACATATTTATGGGAATGTCATGTTTCGCAAACATGTCATTCCCATGAATTCTAATAAAAATTATATATATAAAACAGACGTTTTCATTCGTATTAATTATTTAATATGGAGTTTTACAGAATTGTTCAAGAAACAATAATTAAAAATTATTTGTTGACGACCTTCGTTGCAGAGTGGCAACAGCTATAATTGCCACTCCAAAGATCCCGGTTTCGATTTCCGTCGAAAACAGTGTGATTCTAACACTACCTATGATCTGGTGTAGAATTCACGTGGCAATAAAATGTCAATAGATTAGCTACCTATCACAAGTCACGAGAATCAACATAATAGCTATACCATTTATATCATGTGATTAATTTTACACTGAGAAAGGGTATGTATAAACCGAAACATATTTGTGAAAAGAGCAAAAAATATTGCATGTTTTTCGAAATACATTCAAACAGGAATGAATATGGCCCACAGTGACAACGAGTGTTGTTCTGTGACATAAAATACAAAGTATAAGTGAGTAGGTACTCAATAAATTGAAGGTACTTTGTTTAACAGTATATAGGCGGATGAGGAGTACAGCACCTAGTAGGTACAGTGCCCGGGCACAGCGTGAGATGCAGCCGAGGAATAAAGTTATTACGGGGAGTGACGCAAGCGCCGTGGGCGGGGGTTCAAGGACGAAAGGCTCTGCTAGTGCCACATCCAAGTCATTGCACGCTTGTGCGAACCGGGTTTTTTAAACTCTTTGATCCCCATGCCGCTCACCAGAGACCGACACTGATTGAAATATATATTTTAAGTTATATTTATTTTGCCGGATTTAGTTGAGGGTAAAATTCAAAGCATCCCACCCTGTTACGGAGGAGCGACATTTTACGCGTACCATCTCACGAAATACGAAAACATATTAAGAAACGAGACATGAATTTAAAAAAAAGAGTAAAATAAAAAATTATATATCAACGAGCTGTCACATTTTAGTGTGGTAATTGAAAATATTATGCCCAATATTATTAGTAAAAACGTTGTAATAATAATTCGTATATTAATCATACAAATCACAGTTTTTTTTTAAAGTTACATGAGCATTTATTCCAAAAGAATAACACACAGTAACAATAAATTCTCCCATCTCCCATCAAGAGATTTCATCAAAAATCATTTGATTATCAAAACTCATAACACACAAGTCAAATATATGTATAATAATACAAAGATAGTAAACTCTTCCTATTTCGCAAGGCCATTTCAGATCACCCAGTGTACTCGTATATATCGTCGACCTCGTTCCAGTAAATAGATTAATTATCCGCATTTCAGAGATTTAATTAGCTAATTATGTGGACATTTGGTTATAGACATTTAGCCCACTATTAAATTACTGAATAATTCGTGTCCAATTCTTCACCAGCTAATCGTATAAACGTATATTTGTTGTCTTTATTTTGATAGCGACCGGTTTCGCCAGGCACGCTGGCATCGACAGACTGGGACAGACCTTTAATTTAACATTTAGTTCTTTAATTCAATGTTTTGATGATTTGTATAATTAGACGATTTTCTACTTACTTCTAGGGTAATGTTGATTTCTCTGTTATCTTAAAACCGATATTTAGTTTAAATACCTCGTTTGAAAGTTCAAACTATGGAGATGTTTTAAAAATAATCTGCACGCAAAAAATATAGGTGATTTTTTTTTAAATCGCTTATTTTGGAGTTTGACAATAAAAATAATGTAAATCTATATTATTTCCGACTGGTATTTCCTAATGTGGAGAGACAGTTTTAATTTTTGTATTAATAATGAATGTCTGGTATGTTCACTAATTAAGAAAAAAATAAAAGTTTGATTATGACCAACAGTTATTTTTTAATTAATTTTTAAAACACCTGACCTCGATAAATTTCAAAAAAACTTAAATTCGTTTTATCTCAAAAATGGTTAATATTGCCTTACATGACATAAATCATCGGAAATAACCTCCCCTACAACCTCCTAGATTGAATGTATTCAATAACATTTTAAAAAATCAATATTTTTTTATAATTGCGAAATCGGCACACGCGTAGTAAAATAACCCCATTGCGGTCGCGGTAATGGATATTTGACCAAAACACTTACCAGGTCAACGAAAACATAAAATTTTATCAATGCTCAGACCCATTGGCGCATTGCATTTCTTGTAGCATTGACCACACAAATCCGCAACGGGCTTAATACCCGTGCGGTCTGCAACAATGGACCGGCTCGCCTGTGGCGAAGTGATGGGATACGTTTAATGAATCTCCATGGATCAAGCGCTGTTTATTCCACGAACATAATTATGCTACTCGTAAGTTTATTTATCTCGACGTGTTTCGAATGTTATATAGCTTCATCATTGGGAGAACGATATAAGCTCAATCGTTTTTCTAATGATATAAGGTCTTCGAAAGACGCTGAGGTAAATAAATTAATATCATTTCATATCAAACAACGTCGGATTTCAAACTACACAATATTCATATATTTAGTTTATGATGATACTAATGAACACGATAATTTTTTAAATAAAAAAATCCTATTAAATTAAATAAAGCAATGTTCAAGTGTATCTAATAAGATAGAATATTCTGAAGAAAAAAATTATTAATAAATAAGAAATTTAAAAAAATTATTAATAAATAAGAAATATATTTTTATTGTTATACAATGAGGTAAAAACTACAAATTAATTAATTAACAACAACAAGCCATCACGCCGTTTCTCCGTAGGGGTAGGCAGAGAGAATGGACCACCAAACTACTCTATCCTGGCACACCTCTCTAGTTTCCTCCACATTCATACAGCGAGTCATACACCCACGTTGATTCTTCCGACTTCTAACATGACCAACCTTTAAAATTTGATTTATTTGGTCATGGCTTGTTTTCCTCGGTCTGCCTCGACTCCGTACTCCATTTACATCATTAACGTTTACCTTCTTAACCATTATTTCTCCATCCATGCGCTCCATATGTCCGAACCAACGCAGCGATCCATTCATAATTTTGTTCATAATACCTTCTTCCGCTCTCCATTCCTTTCTTATATCAGCATTTGAGATTCTGTCGTATATCGTTCTACCACACATACGTCTTAGGGACCTCATCTCTATCGCATTTATTCTGCTCTCATCCGTCTTCTGCCAGTTCCATGCTTCGCTTCCATACATCAGCGTTTGGACCAGAACTCCATTGTGAACGAATGAAAACGTGTGTATTTTAATTTAATGGGAATGACATGGTTTGCCTTGCTAAGACATTACCCAATTCGATATTATAATATCTTAGCAAGGCGAAACACATCATACCCACAAAATAAAATAAAACTTCTAGAAAACTACGCTTTCATTAATATTCATTAAAAAAACGTTTTTAACAATCCTTGTAATCATTTGATGAGATAAAGACTCGTGTCGTCTCCAGGATTAAATTCGTGACTCCTTAAAAAGTTGCGAAGCATTGTGTCCCAATTGCATCACTCGAGACTAACTTCAGCTTAAATGAAGCTGATTTTACACCATTTACGGTATTCTATGATTTTACTAAAATATATAACACGATCATATGTCGAGAGTTTTGTCTCATAGGCAATCATTATATCATATACTCGTACGAGGTGGCAGTGAGCACTTATATCGGTCACGATCTTGAGAGCTGGCAATGCGAGATGTAATTTTAATCTTCAGAGATGTGAGCGAGGGATGGCGGGACCGATAATTAGTATCACTGGTCCTTGCAGAGGCTGCTGGAACGCTCCGAGGAGGTGGAGTGTGTAGCGGCCTGCCCAGGCCTGTAATTACACGAGCCCATTACGCGTACAACGTGCCGATGATATCTTCGAATAGTTCACGAGCGCGCACGAATAGCTACTAAAATACCCTGAACAGTGACAAAACAATAGATTATAGGCAATAACACGATTGCGTACAACTGTTTCATTGTACGTGTTTAGTACTAGCTGTAAATGTTGGTAAAAACTTAGTACCTACAAAACGACAAAAATAGTACTATTGAAATACACCAAAATGAAATAAAACACAAGACCTGGAGTTTTATTATATATCGTAAGAATGACATGTTTGCCTTACTAAGGCATCAAATATCATTCCTTTCATTCCTATAAAATATAATAAAACTTTTAGAAAACATACGTTTTTATTCGTATTAATTATTTTAAAAGGGGGCGAAAAGAGAAGGATGGAGTGCCGCATCCGTTAAAGTGTGGCAGTCCATTATTTCTGCCTACCCCTTCGGAGAGACGGCGTGATGATTGGTTAGTTAGTTATTTGACATGGAGTTTTACATCATCGTTCAAGAAACAATAAATACGAGTGAAAACGTTTGTTTTCTAGAAATTTTATTTAATTAAATAGGAATGACATATTTCGCCTTGTTAAGGCATTATCAAATGTAGTAACAATCAAGCGCATTGTTCGTTATATACCCGAGTTAAAGAATCTGCATATGTATAATAAAACTTATAATATTATATAATAAAACATCTAGAAAACAGATGTTTTCATTCTATTATTCAATTTCAGTTTTACATCATCGTTCATTATATAGGAATGATATGTTTCGCCTTATTAAGCCATTATCAAATGTTGTAACAATCAAGGGCATTGTTCGTTATATACCCGAGTTAAAGGATCTGAATATGTATAATAAAACTTATAATATTAAATAATAAAACATCTAGAAAACAGATGTTTTCATTTAATTATTTAATTTCAGTTTTTCATCATCGTTCAAGAAACAATAAACAAGATCTTATTAACGAATATGGGTATTAGTACAGCTATAATAGTACATTCATCAAGGAACTAAAAAAATATATATTATAAATTCACAATCGTGAAAAATTTGCACTTACAAGATCAATCGATTTTGTAAACATGATTTCATTATTGGCAATGATAGATAGAACATTTGTAATATTGTATCTATTATTGAAACATAGGAATGACGACACTAAGACGTGATTGAGTTATACAATATAAGAATAATAATAAAAAACAAATATGGCAACATCATGCACATTAACCGCCAAGTAAATACTTATAGGAAAAAAAAGTATGCATCCGACAAGATCACAAGAACCTTAACAGAGGTTCACGGCTGCGAGTTCTCGCGGCTCGCACAACACCTGAAATGACTTAACACATTCGGTGGTCCTAAAAAATAAACGAATAATAATATATATTAAAAAAAACATGTACAGTTGGTTGGCTGTTTGTCTTCACAATGTATTCAGCGAGGACAAAGTTTTGTTTTAGGTAGTTTACATTTACACCTGACGAAAAAAAAGAATAGGCCGTCAACGCCGACGCGACTGCACCTTAAACCATAAAATATGCCTCCGTGATTAAGCAGACCGAAATTGGTAATAACAACTCTCATTCAGCATTCAGAAAATAAAACAACAACAACAAAAATCGTGAGAACTGTAAAACAAAATTTTCAAAACAGGATCTTACACTTCGGCCGAGAACGTTTCCAAATATTGCAACTCGCCTTTCCATAAATTCTGGGAACGAGGCAATTAAGGGTGAAATTACGCGCCGAACAAATAAACGAATTGCATGGGCTGCGTTCGATAAACAGTCCTATGGTAGATTAAATGTGGTCTGGCTTCCCCTTGCCGTTGCAGTCTTTAAAAGTAAGTCCTGGATGAACCGGGGACAGGCCCAGGGAATGTACGAGCGAGGCTGACGAAAGGGCACCTCTACGCCCTATAACAGCTTCGAGTATGTGGCAGGAACTTCTATATTCCTTTATAAAAATATAAAAAAACTGTCCTATATTATCAGGTCCTAACGATTCGCGAACCACCTGAAGAAAAATATATTTGCAAGTGCATCCTCCCACTGACATACGGGTTTGAAACAATCACGTTCACAAAAAGAACAGCACAGAAACTTCGAGTGACCCAACAGTGAATGGAGAAGAGGATGTTGAACATCAGTCTGCGTGACAGGAAACTAAATGAATGGACCAGAAAGACTAAAGTTGCCGTAGTACCGTGCAAAATAGCTTCGTTGGTGTGAAATTAGGCCGATCGTATAGTGAGGACAACAGATGATTGGTGGAATAGAGGCACCCTAGAGTGGCGACCGAGAACCGGCCACAGAAAACAGGGAAGATAATAAGCATGATAGTCTAAAGACAATCTGTCCTTCAAGGTTGTGGGTCCGCATGTGACTGAAGAGCTCTATTCTGAGCCCACACATTCTGGGGCATCTGGGGCAGAGGAAGAAGCTGGTAGTGGAGCCGTCATCGTCTCTCGATTATCTCATTTTCTCCTCCAACTCCTCTGCGCTGTGCTTCGAAGATCTGCGTGCTTCTATGTGTTGTTTTTCTTCACCTAGGTCTATCTTCTGCTATCTTTTCCCACCAATCACAATCGATGTTAGTCTTTTGTAGGTTTGCTTTTAGGGAGTCCACTGACCACCGTATGAACGTTTCCCTTGGGTCAGCTGAGAGTACATAATTTTCCTTGAGAGCCTTGTCTCTGGCATTCTGATAACGTGGCCAACCCTAATGACAATAAAAAGGTGATAGCAGTAGGTCAATGGCGCTGAGTAGCGAGGGATAGAGAGTTATAGAAGTCGGGAAGGGAAGCCTATGGGCATCATTAAACGACTAATGGCCGCTAATGATGATCGACGAAAAGTTATGTTTGTTTTTTCTTGCACGCATATGATGATCGTTTTATTGAGTATATTGCAGTACACGATTTCTATTGGCTACGAGAATAGCCGATCGGGCAATGGGCACGCCGAGATTACTATTGTAAGAGCAGCACGCAAGGTTGTGGGTCTATTCACGTTTCGCGTGGATGTAGTAAAAGACTTCCGTTGGCTCAATGGGATCAATCGGCGGATTAAATTGGATCGAAATTTGTTTTTAGGGCGTGTTGACCCTAATGATCAGAATGCTCGAGCGCGCTTCAATCGGCGCACGCGAAACCGCCGTCGGACAATAAATGCGGGGACCGAGTGGATGGATATTCTGAATAATCAAATAGTCCGCGGTTCAAACTCCGCCGCATTCCTCCATTCGGTTTGCTATTCAACATGGCGGCCATTGTTTATGTTCAAATTGAAAATAATTAACAAGGAGGTGTCCTCCACTACGCGAGAACGTCGTGTACCTATATTCTGGTAGGCCAAACGTGTAATTGTACAACAACAAACCATCACGCCGTTTCCCCGCAAGGGTAGGCAAAGAGAATGGACCACCACACTACTCTATCCTGACATACCTCTCGAGGTTCCTCCACATTCATACAGCGAGTCATATACGCACGTCGATTCTTCCGGCTTCTGACATGACCAACCTTTAAAATTTGATAAATTTGGTCATGCCATGTTTTCCTCGGTCTACCTCGACTCCGTACTCCATTTACATCATTAAGGTATACTTTTTTAACCATTCTTTCTTCACCCATGCGCTCCATATGTCCGAACCAACGCAGCGATCCTTTCATAATTTTGTTCATAATTTCGCTCTACATTCCTTTCTAATATCAGCATTTGAGATTGTCGTACATCGTTCTACCACACATACGTCTTAGGGACCTAATTTCTACCGCATTTATTCTGCTCTCATCTTTCTTCTGCCAGATCCATTGTGAACGGCCATTTTCGCTTTCATTGATAAATTCTTGTTTCCAATAACTATTTTTAAAGCTTCATTCACTTTGTTACCCGCACAAATCCTTCTTTCAACATCACTGTCCGTTCGGCCATCCGCTGTGAACATGTTACCTAAATACACAAATTCCCTCAGCTGTTCCAAATTCTCTTCATTCACACTTATACTACAAACTGTCATTTGCTCTGTGTAATTGTAATACCGTGTTTACTAAAAAAAAACAAGGTAGATACTATAAACGGTCAGTTTGCTTATCAACGCACGAAACCAAAACCGGTAATTTTAATTAGTCCTGTCAGGTGAAAGAACCCACCGTCACGCTTAACGTGAAGAAGAAAACACATCTAGATTTTAAAATTGGAAAATAATTTATTTGACCTATAAAACCTTTATTTAAATGGGATGTCAAAACGATCATCGTAAAAAAAACTTTCATAAAATAACTCGTTATAGCTAATGTCAAATGAATGTAAAGTTATTACTTTATATAATAATAATTTATGAAGAATGAAAGTAGAATAAATGCAGTAGAAATGAGATATTTTAGACGAATGTGTAGATACTCTGTGTACGATATAGTGTCGAATGATGATGTTATGAACAAAATAATGAAAGGATCATTAAGATGGTTTGGACACATGGAAAGAATGAATGAAGAAAGAATGGTAAAAAATTATATGTTAACGATGTAAATCATAGGTTTCCAATATTTTCTGGGCCACCGCCCCCTTTACAAGAAAAATGAACGTTCAACGCCCCCCTCCCATAAAAGTCATTCCAAATATTTAGAAACACAAAGTTGAATTTTTAAATATTATTAAATCTTTTATTTATCTGAAAACGACATATGGTAGAATACTGAACGAAGAAAAAGAAGAAATGATGAGCGTGTTTTTTTGTCTTTTTAGACTCTATTTTTTCTGGGTCTTCTACTGCCCCCCTAAAAGTCTCAAACGCCCACAAGGGGGCGTTATCCCCCAGTTTGAGAACCTAGGATGTAAATAGAACTAGAAATAGAGGAGGACCAAGTAAAACGTGGCACGATAAAATAAATCAAATATTGAACGTCGGCCACGTGAGAAATCAGAGAAATCGACGTGCGTGCATGACACGATGTATGAATGTTGAGGAAGCGAGAGAAATGTCAGGAAGGAAAAGTGTGGCAGTCCATTATTTCTGCCTACCCCTTCGGAGAGACGGCGTGATGGTTAGTTAGTTAGTTAAATATGCGCTCGTTTCAAAGGGCCGGGCTTCAAAAGTATTATAACGAGAATAAAATATGCTTTTGATAACTTTAGTATAGGAATAGTTTCAAGGTTTTTCTTTGAAAGCATGTGACAAATTTTGAGGTTATATTAATTTTGTAACAAAATAAAAACTTCATATAGAAGTGAGAGGATCTTTTTATTTCTTTCTCTAAGGTCTGATTGACATGTCAACGCTCTCCCACGCAGATGCTGTTGGGGTGTGAGGGAACATATGGAAGGACCGAGACCTATCACACATCGCGTCACCGCCGCCCACCGCCGATGGACCGATCCACCTTGTCTGACGCCTATGCGCCTCCTTACGGCCTCTGATAGCCGATTCCTGTCGAATGTTACCGGCTAATAGCGTAACGGAATTACTAATAATAAAAAATCTAAAACTCGCAAATTGTATACGTTATCAATAACCTATAAACATTAATATTGAATACACTTAAGAGCTAATCGACGTTAATATTAAGCTGCTTAGCGTGCCTATTAATCGTAGTGAATATTTAATATTAATTACGAAATTAAAAATAAATTAGGCGAAAGATTATTTAAATATAATCACTAGTCTTAACCAGAGTGCAAATCATTATAACATCGAATATGTATAAGTATCAATATATAGGAATATTAAAAATGATATGTAAAAGCGAAATAGCAGTGATTCCGTAATTGAAATTGAATAGCGAGATAATTATAATTGGTGTAAATAGATCATGTGTAGTAAATAGATCAAACGAAATGAACAGATCACATTTGCAATCAACGCGGCAACATGCATAAAAACTCGTGAAAGATCGCAAAGGGTACTCTTAGAACGATGACACGCAAAATCATAATAAACAAATATATGAAGAATAGTTACAATAAAAATGTATACAAGAAGAAGGAATAGAAAAATAAGCAGAGAAATAGGAAAAAAGGATTATGAACAAAAGTATGAAAGGATTGGCGCGTTGGTTTGGTCACATGAAACGCATGGATTAAGAAAGTATATCTATGTAAACGATGTGAATGGAGTACAGAGTCGAGAAAGACCGATGAAAACGTGGTACGACCAAATCAATCATACTATAAAGGTCGGCCATGTTGAAAGTCGGAAGAATCGACGTACGTGTATAAGTCGCTGTGAATGAGAAGGAAGCTTGAGAGGCGTGTCAGGATAGAGTGGTGTAGCGGTTAGTCTCCTCTGTCTACCATTTGATGGTTTGTTGTTGTTGTTGACTAAATTAATAACCTTTTTTTGAAGTCTGAATGGAGTAGAGTCGAGAAAGACCGATGAAAACGTGGTACGACCAAATCAATCATACTATAAACGTCGGCCATGTTGAAAGTCGGAAGAATCGACGTACGTGTATGAGTCGCTGTATGAATGTGAAGGAATCTTGAGAGGCGTGTGAGGATAGAGTAGTGTGGCGGTCCATCTCCTCTGCCTACAATTTGATGTTTTGTTGTTGACCAAATTATTAAATCCGTTTTCGAAGTCTAAACAATCGACGAGCGTGCTATTTACGATGTATGAATATAGAATAGAGCGGCAGTCCAATCCACTTGTCTACCCCTCCGGTAAAACCACTAATACCTCGGTAATAAATATATTTGCTAGGAACTTGTATAGCGAAATAAAAAAACAATAATTAGAAATTTCGCGGCGGTAAAAAATCTTGTTATAATTTTGTGTGAAAGATTATAAAAAAGCACATTTACATACAGACCCGCGTATTAGGTAGGTCATTTTGGCGTCCGGCTTTGCTAAGTGTGGGATTAAATTCATCAAAATCTTCCTCCATTTTCATTGTTTAGGATGAGAAAATTGCTTCATCTAGTGTGGCACTTAAAAAAATCAATTCGTATTTATTTTAAGGATTAATCTCAACAGAGAAGAATGTGTAAATTGTTTTTTTGGAAACAAAATATGGTGGTCGAGGCGTTTACAGGACTTATGACCTGTCATTGGTTGGGTTAAGCGATCACTTTATGTAATACAACTTTCCCCATTTCGCCCTTCTTACGACCACAATAAAGGTGTTCTGCTTAATGCTTACATATAATCTTAATAGATGGCGCTAGTGTAGATTGAACGAAAAAATTTGAAGTGTTTCTGAACATAGTATCATATATACATCTTTCAAAAATTTGTCAGACGTGGTGGTCGTAAAAAGGGAGGAATGGGGAATGTTGTATTACATAAAGCGATCGCTTAACCCAACCAATGACACGTCATAAGTTCTGTAAACGCCTCGACCACCATTTTCTGTTTCCAAAAAACAATTTACATCTTCGTCTCTATTGAAATACAATTAATCCTTAAAATGATTAACCCGCAATGGGTAAAATCCAGTATTTGTCTAAAAGTATTTGTATACATTCAAAAAACAAAATTCGTATTTAGTGGAACGCGGCATTTAGTGGAACCCGTTGAGATTTCCAAGTTTAATCAATGAATGAATTTATTTTTATCTTCATTAATATGCATAGCGACACATTCTTGCTGCAGACGGTGGGTGGCATCCATGTTGGTAGTAAACATGACATATAATGTGGGACTGTGGTGAATGTACGTTTACCGAGAACACATTCAATTGTGAGCGAACGTATGATTAGATATTTTGAACAATTTATTTCACAAGAGATTTGATTTATTAATATGAATAATAATGGGGTATGTGGCGAGACAGCATGAGCTCAGGTGGTCAACTAGAATCCTGGAGTTGAGGCTTTGGAACAACAGAAGAGGCATAGGAAGACCACAAAAAAGATGGACAGATTATATTATTCAACTTGCGGGTTGTAGGTGGGAACAGATAGCCCAAGACAGAACATGTTGAATGAGTTTAGAAGATGCCTATATCCAGCAGTGGAGAAAAATTGTCTGAAAAGAAGAAGAAGAATATGAATAACCCGTTTAGTATAATAGTGAGATGAAACTTTTTATAGACAATTAAAAATAAACGATAAATTGTAGACTAATAATAATAATAATAATAAATAAACTTATTGCGATGTTTTTCAGACTCCCGGACGTTGTGTTTATCACCCGTAAGAAAGTAAATGCTAAGCTGCGCAAAACAGCTACTCCACAGTTAAAAGGACGATATATTCACTAATGGTTTGTAGCTAAGATAATCGTATTTTATGAATTCAACTTTAATTTAACACGATTTATAATAATATGTAAAAAGTTATTAAATTCATTTACATTTATGTGTTATGTTATTTATATTTTGTTACTTTATTTTATTTGTTTTAGATTTATTTTGTGGACGATGTGGAGATGCCTGTTGGTGACGATGTGATCGCAATCCATCACACCGCGTTTCCAAAAGAGAAGGATAAGTGTGCCCTATCGGTTGAAGTGTGGCAGTCCCTTCTTTCTAGCTACCCCTTCGGAGAGACGGCGTGATGGTTAGTTAGTGTTTTTGTTGTAAAATTAAATTATTATTTGCATAATGCATTTTAGCCAATAGGTCAGAATATATTGTAATAAGTCATTGCATTGTTGATAGAATAACGAAGAAAAATCATTAAAATTTCTACCAAATTTTCCGCGTATTTTTTTCGACGTCGTTTTCCCGAGATCATTTCAAGTAATATGAAATCTTTTAAATTGAAATACGAGTATGCTGACAGGGTGAATATTGAATAGAGAAAGGGACCCGAGGCGGGTCTCGGTTATTATATCTACTGACATGATAGATGTGTTCGTACCTGGCATAAAGGAGATTCCCTATGAGGGACTGAACGCCACCGGAAAGGGTGACATTTGAATTCATAAAATATAGATGGCGAAAATAGCCAACCTATTCGATAGTTAAATATCACGGTGAACTTTGGAAGCTTGATAAGGGACAATAAGTGATTTTGCGCGGAATAAAGGTTGAAGATCAAAATATTGATCATAAATAATTCGGGATAAAAGCCTGAAAGTTATCAGGCATTTACTTCGAAATTATCCATTAGGTTAAATAGCATAGTATTATATAATGTAGATGAACATATTTGTAAGTTTCTTTAAGACTAACGCCAAAAATATAAATCAATGGTATTAGAATTTATAATACATTATAGAATTTGAGCAGAAAATAGCTCATTAGTATGAAGTAGTAATCGAGCGCTATCCTGGTCCCCTTGATTTGAAGCCAAACAATCTATCCACAAGATCACCACTCCAGTTTACCATGACCAGTTTCGGTATACCACAATTTGCATCGTCAGATAGTATAAAGCCTCAAAATAGAAACTCACAAATACAATGTACAGTAGAACATCGTTTCTTGTTCTTCTTCTTCTTCTTGTCCTGTCACACCTCCGTGGATAGGGCCTCAAGGAACCTTCTCCACCCGACTCTATCGCATGCCTGATGCCTAACATCATCCCAAGTGAGGCCTACCGCTTTGACCTCGTCCTGCAGGGCTCTTCTCCAGGTGGCTCTAGGTCTACCCACAGGGGACCAGTCTAGTGCGCCCTGAGCGATGCAGACTGGGTTGCGTCTCAGGGTGTGACCGATCCGCAGCCATTTGCGTCTTGCAACTTCTCTGATTGGCTTTTCGCCTGCCATGGTCCAGAGAACGGCATTTGACACTGTTTGGGGCCAATAGATCTTCAATATTGAGCGAAATCACCTATTTATAAACACTTGGAGTTTTCCAGTAATGTCCGCGGTAAATTTCCAAGTCTCACATTCGTACAGTAGTACGCTTTTAACGCTACCGTTGAATATTGAATAGAACGTCGTTTATCCGGACTAATTGGGACCGGAGGTGTTCCGGGTGCTGATTTTTCCGGATAATCAAACAGGCGTTAATTATTTTAGCAAAATAAGGTATAAATCGATTTTTTTTCCGCGGCTCATTTATTGATTACGAAATTACAAATGTTACTGCAAAAACAAGTATGTGTTAGTAAATGTACATAAAAAGGCTTACTTTGCTCTACAGTAGGCACTGGAAAAATAATCAGAGATTTTTTTTAACAAGATTTCCTCGTCTTTTTTTCATCTCGGCTTGTCCGGATAATTGACGTCCGGATAAAAGACGTTCTACTGTATTTATATACATAAAAAAAACTTATATATTTTAAAGATATTTACATTTTCTGGAAATTTAATTGCATTTCATGGAGCTGTCATGTTTCGCCTTGATTATTTAATAATGACATTTGATACTGCTTTAGCAAAGCAAAATGTGTCATTCCCATAAAATATAATAAAACTTCTTAAAAATATTTTTTATTCGTATTAATCAAATAATAATAACATATCAACTAGCTACACGAAACATGCCACTCCCATTAAAAGTATAATATTAAACATCAAGATAATATATAAAATTAAAAAATGTTTTTTTTTCTATTTCGATTCAAAATTAACTTGTACCGGAACAATTTGTACAATAAATATGCTGTTCTTGAAAGTATATTTGCCTATAAAAAATGTTGGTAAACTTTACGCAATAACAGCATGGAATTCCAAAAAAAAAAATTACCTCAACGAAAACACAATAGTAATCAATTCCGCACATGTTGCATCTTTGTGTCTTGCACCTTTTTAAATAATGTTGATAATTTAAAATATTTTCCGACGACAAAAGTACACTACCTTGAAAACATGTCGAAATAAATTAACTCGTGTAAATACAAATTGCGTTTTGATTCATAAATATTCAAATAAATAATTCTTGAAAGTACAGAGGTGAAAATATGGCTAAACGTGCAAATTCCTGATATTTCATCAATCAGTCATAAGTAATATATATCATAAAAAAACATGTCAATGCTAAGTTGTGTAAAATTTTGCAATTTTATATAAAAATGGGAAGGTCGAAAATAATTCGCTTAACGTATTACTAATGGAGTTAATGTTTTAATTAAAAAAAAAAAATTTAATAAGTTAATGAATGATAAATATGAAAAAGTGAGAATTTACTATAATGAAAATTGAGATCACTAAGAATGTACGGAAACTCGATGTATGACAGAATATAGAAATAAGGAAGTAATAGAAAGCAGATGCATTAACGGAAATATAGTAGTATAAAAAGCAATTTAAATGTGATTAGAAGTCAATGGAGATAAAAAAACATGGAATGATCAAATAAATTAAATACTATGGTGAATGTTAGTCATGTTTGGAGCAATCGATGAATATGCGAGTCTCTAAAGGTACATAAGCACAAAAGTGGCTCGTGGTCCATTAAAAGATGCCTACTACACGATACAGCGTGATGATTAATTAGAGATGATTAATGGTTGGTTTATTGACATTATTAACACACATAAGATTCCTCACTGGTGTTCTTGTGCCGACCCTTATGTATGGAAGTGAAGCATGGAACTGGAAAAAGAAGGATGAAAGTAGAAAAAATGTAGTAGAAATGAGATCTCTAAGACGAATTTGTAGCAAATCTATATATGAATGTAGAGGAATCGAGAGAAGTATGTCAGGACAGAACAGTGTGGCGTTCCATTATTTCTGCCTACCCCTCCGGGGAGACGGCGTGATGGTTAGTTAGTTAGTTAGTTAAGATTCCTCAGATTGAGATGGTCTGGACACGTAAAAAATGTGAAAGTGCCGCAGAAAATAATGACTGGACAACCATGGGGTAGAGAAGAGTTGGAAGACCCAGGCTGAGGTGGGTAAATGAGGTGAGGAAAGATGCGGTACAGCTTCTGCAAAAAACTGGATTACAAACTGGAAAAAACGGTGATAGCGGAAAGGATGAGTTGGAGACAGAAGTTGAAGGAAAACAAGGCTCTGTTTGGGCTATAATGCCATTGAATAAGAAGGTTGGTTTATTACGTGATATTTACCTAGCGAACAAAATGAAATACAATTCAAGTACCAGCCTAATACTTGCAAAACACAAGCCCGGTGCGTTTCTAAGAGAAAGGATAATCATAGTGTTCCTGGAATATTCCCGTGAGCTAACAGGAACGGCACGTTTCTGGGTATTTCAGGACCGTCCAAATTAACCACAAACAGAATACGCTAATACGGCGGGAGCGACACAAATAAAAGTCCTAAACGCTAAGAGTCTATTTTAACCAAAATTCCTTTCGTGTCCAGGAGATGCCAACTTGACGTACATGTTAATAAACAAAAATAACTTCTCATTCGAATACTTCCCGCAGAAGTGGGATTGGCACCCGGCCTGTAAGACTTGTATCGAGTCAATCGCTGTCTCGTCAATCATTAAGGAAAAAAATATTTAATTGGCACTGATAACGCCCGTCAAAAGTCTCGCCAGTTAAAAGAATAGACAAACAATTCGAGATTTTTTTTTCATTGCATACGCGTGTTAAAATAAACTCATAAAAATAGTATTATAAGATCTAAGAATAAATTTAAATTAATTGTGCGAAGGATATAAAGTTATATTGGATAGATTAAAATATTATAATACGTAAAATATTTACTTTGAATAACACAAAGGTCAATGATCCAACGGCAACAGGTTTTGGTAATAATACGGACGATAGAGTACACAGCGGTAAGTACTAATAATTAATTACGCGTATAGTAGTGCTTTAGGTAAGTCCAAGCACTTGATTTGGTGGGTTAACGGGGCAGGGTGAAGTTCGCGGTTGCACGGAGTTGGCAGGCTAACAGTTTGGCGGTGGTGGTTGCACCGCTTGACGTTTGATGCGCCTCGACCGGTCGCTAGGCGCGAGATGGCGCGGGCTGACTGCCGGGTGTAAAGGTCACGGCTGGCGGGTATACGTAGCCTTGACTGGCGAGTGACTGACCGCCCAATTGTCGCGGTCCGGTGTTTCCCGCGACACCGAATTACTGTACTTACTTATTGTTCTCGCGGGACGCTATTAACAGCCCCAAACGTTTCTCCTACAAGCTGTTAAACGGGAATACTTTTTGTTACTATCCGGACCCCCTGGAAACGACACAAAATCGGCTAACCCTTCCACCACAATGCCAAGAGAGGATGAGAGATACGATCATTTTTAAATCTATTACTACAAAACCAACATGCCATTGACACGTCGAAGAAGAAGAACAAAAACGATTTCAACATCACGTGACCTAAGAGTAAGTAGGGTTCCGATTGTCAAAAGTAAAAAGCTGAGAAAAATGAAATCAACGTTTTGTTGGTTTCGGGTGTGTATCTTGGAATAAAAGGGTTTCATCTGAAGCAGATGAAACTCTTTTACCGAGAAGCGTGTAAATTTTCTCTGGCGACAGTTGGAATAATAAAGTTCTAAGTGTAGATGAATCCTTCTTCAGTGAATCGTGTGTTTTGAATGATCAGATGGAACTTGATTCTTTTCGTAACATCAAAATGACGATACTATTACATGTTTTTTTTAATTGTACGTATAGATAAGGTTAGTAAGACCGCTTTTCACGAAAAAAAGCCAAATTTGTAATTTAGGTAGTTGGAACTCTTACTCTCAGGTGACGATCATTAAAAAAATTTAAAGATTTTTACATTTAACGGTGTATACGAAAGAAGAAATAGAGTAAGACGAGGAAAACGTGTCATGATCAAATTAATCAAATATTAAATGTTAGCCACACGAGGAGTCCGAAAAATCTACGTGTGTGCGTGACACGATGTATGAATTTGGAGGAAGCGAGAAAAATATGTCAGAACAGTGTGCTGAGACGGTACGATGGCTAGTTAGTTAGTCAGTTTCAGTTTCGTTAGATTTTCAAGGTATGATTAAACAGTCTTCTTTTTCTAATAAAAAATAAGGTAATTTTATTAAATAAGAAAGTCATAATAATTAATTAAAGAATTGTACATTATTGTGACGAATTAATCCAATTAATTAATGTCATAAAACGAACGAATACTGCGGCTGTCCGTAAAGAGAATTTTATTTCTGATAGAATGTCTGATCAATCGATAGTTTTGAATACACTTTAAATCATTCAAAATATTGAGGATAAAAATGTTGGCACGATTTCAAAAATTCATAATGACGTCGATTCAGATAAAGTGTATTGAAACACTTCGATTTTTGTAAGTACAGAGATGGAACAGCACAACTTTTTAATGCGCGAATCTATTATATAAAATGCGATGTACCCAAATAATCATTGTGGGTTGAACTATTGTAATAATTTAATAAGTGTATTCCACGAGATAATAAAATTGTTAGTTTGATAAAGTCATAATATGTTACTGAACCATTAAAGCCGCAAACACCTATCATTTACACCAACCTGATAGGCAGTAATAAACCACCGAAATGAACTTTTTAATGAACGCATATAATGGTAAAGGCTTACATAAGAAACTTGAATTAATATTAACAAGTCAGAACTAGCTAATCATCACGTCGTTTCTACAAAGGGGTAGGCAGAAATAATGGACCGCCACACTGGTCTTTCCTGATATACTTATCTCGTTTGCTCAACATTCATACATCGTGTCATGCACGCACGTCGATTTCTCCGATTGCTCTCTTGGCCTATATTTAATATTTGATTTATTGATCGTGCCACGTTTTCCTCGGTCGTCCTTTATTTCTAGTTCCGTTTACAGCGTTAACATACCTATGTATTTTTTACCATTCTTTCTTCATTCATTCTTTCCATGTGTCCAAACCTTTTTAATGATCATTTCATTATTTTGTTCATAGCCCTTTCATTCGCACTACATTTACTTCATATATTTTTATTCGACATTCTATCATACACAATGCTTGGCCGCAAGGCGACAAGAAGAACTACACGTAGTAGAAATGAAGATGCTGGATAAAGCTAGAAATGAACATCTCAGAGGTAGACTAAAAGTCGCTCCCATAACGGAAAACAACTAGGGAACGTCGTTTGCGATGGTACGGCCATGTGAGCAGGAGGGACAATGAATACATCGTTCACAAGAAGATGGAATGATGGGACCAGGTCGGCCTCCTGCAACCTGGTTGTGCACAGTTAGAAATGGCCTGAAGGCGCTGGGACTGGATAGCCAGATGACCCTGGATCGCGAGACTTAGCGAAGCCTTATTTTTTTCAAATCAAATCAGTTTATTTACTCAAAAGACATTACAAACAGCATAAATGTTTAAAGCATCTATTGAGTACAGGTCAAATATTATATGCGTACAACATAATACCAGGAACGCATTAGTGATGGTTCGACATTAGGAAGACAATATACTTTCTAAAGTCAAGAGTATTTGTCCCCTGAACGTACTTTCACTAATATGAAAGACGTCTATCTCCGAGGAGCCCGCTTTCAGCAGACTAATTGCTCTTTTCACCGGTGTTACCAGAGGCAGATTGATTCTGGCGGCCGGTAGGTAAAACAATCTGTGCTGTCGCTGTCGGAGATATCTATCGAGGGCAAAAAGACCAACATCCTCCAGTACGGCCGAGTTCTCGAAGTATCCCCTGATTGATCTAAAGAAATGGGAAATTAGATGTCAATCTCTTCGAAGCTGTAGAGAATTGGTTCCAAGCATTCCCAAAAGAGATGCCGTGGGATAGAGCCACGGATAACTACCATACTCCCTCATGTAGGGATACCTAGCTAGTATTAGATTAGGCGTCCCCAAATAACGGGAAATGGCTAGGCGAAAGAAGACTCTATCATATACAAATTTACCACATATTCGTCTAATTAAGAGATCTCAATTTTACTATATTTATTATATTTTCATCAATTTTTACCCACACCTAAGGGTCGGTAAAAGAACACTTTTATCAGTAAAACTATAAAAGGAACAATAAAATAATAATACAAATTTTGAATGACTAACCAAAATCAGTGAAGCATCGCGAATAGATGAAAAGATTCGTACGTTTTACAGCGTCTATAATAAATGTGTTCGGGAAGATAGAAACCATGACTATAGTTAATGTGACTTATTGCACTCATCAATCCCAGTCGGGTCGGAATAATATGCAGGAATTGCCTTTCATCTCGAGACTTGTCCGAGGGCGCACAACGACAATGACAATAATTACATTATCAGTCAGAAGAGGCAGAAAGCAGCACACTTTACATATTAATTCAAATTGTTATTTCCAAAGGAGAAAGCGCCACTGGTGGACAATTTATCATCATTTGAAGACCGCAAGAGTCTGTTTACGACTTGAGCCAGATGCAGATGGCCGACGGACCGTTCTATTATCGCTGTCGCCTTTTGTCTATATTTTCTTCCGATGGCAGAGCACGGTTATATTGCCGACCCTTGTGTATGGAAGTGAAGGTTTGTATTAACAAAATACGGATAAAAGTAGGATAAATGCCGTAGAAATGAAATCGCTAAAAAGAATGTGCGAAAAACAAAATATGATAGAATACCTTATGATGAAGTAAGAAAGGAATGTATGGCGGATGAATGCGTCCTAAATAAAATTAGGAAAGAGTCACTAAGATGGTTTGGACATATGGAACTAATGAAAAAAAAGTCGAGGAAGGGAACAATCGACGAACGTGCGTGTTACGGTGTGTGAATGTAGAAGATGCGCGAGAGTTATGTCAGGATATAACAGTGTGGTGGTCCATCCTCTCGGTTTACACCTCCGGGGAAACGGCGTGATGGGTAGTTAGTTGATTTTCTTATTTGAAATTCCATTGAAAATAATGATTTAAAAAAGAATGTAAATTTAGTTAAAATCCACTAATGTTTGTGTCTTCGACCGCGCAGCGAACTGTTGAAACCGGTCGAAGACATAAACATTAGTGGAATTTAATTAATAATAAATAAGATGGAACTGGCAAAAGAAGGATGAAAGTAGAATAAATGCAGTAGAAATGAGATCTCTTAGACAAATGTGTGAAATCTCTGCATGATAGAGTGTCAAACGAAAATATAAGAAGTGAATGCGGTGCGAATGGTGATGTTATGAACAAAATAATGAAAGGATCATTAAGATGGTTAGGACGTATGGAAATAATGAATAAAGAAAGAATGGTAAAAAAATTATACGTTAACGATATAAATGGAACTAGAAATAGAGGAAGACCGAGGAAAAAGTGGCACGATGAAATAAAGAAATAAATCAAATATTGAATGTCGGCCACGTGAGGAGTCAGAGAAATCGACGCACGTGCATGACACGATGTATGAAGACGGCGTGATGGTTAGTTAGTTAGTTAAATTAAATTTAAAAAAATACATAATTTTTAATTTTATTTTCATTATTTAGTTAGTTATTTCCAAAGGAGAAAGCACATTATTTCATCGTGCCACGTTTTCACTGGTGGACCATTTGTTATCATTTGAAGACTGCTAGAGTCTGTTTACGGCTAAAGGCAGGTGCAGATGGATGATGGACCGTTCAATGACTGCTGTCACCTTTGGTCCTTATTATCTTCCGATAAGAAGTGAATGGAGCTTTAAAAGTAGTTATTGGAAACAAGAATTTATCAATGAAAGCGAAAATGGCCGTTCACAATGGAGTTCTGGTCCCAACACTTATGTATGGAAGCGAAGCATGGAACTGGCAGAAGAAAGATGAGAGCAGAATAAATGCGGTAGAGATGAGGTCCCTAAGATGTATGTGTGGTAGAGCGATGTACGACAGAATGCTGATATTAGGAAGGAATGTAGAGCGAAAGAAGGTATTATGAACAAAATTATGAAAGGTTCGCTGCGTTGGTTCGGACATATGGAGCGCATGGGTGAAGAAAGAATGGTTAAAAAGGTATACGTTAACGATGTAAATGGAGTAAGGAGTCGAGGTAGACCAAGGAAAACATGGCATTACCAAATTAATCAAATATTAAAGGTTGGTCATGTCAGAAGCCGGAAGAATCCACGTGCGTGTATGACTCGATGTATGAATGGGGAGGAAGCTAGAGAGGTGTGCCAGGATAGAGTAGTGTGGCGGTCCATTCTCTCTGCCTACCCCTGCGGGGAAACGGCGTGATGGTTTGTTGTTATTGTATAAGAAAGCGGCGAGCGCGTGCTCTGTTTGGAGTAGAAATGCGGCCCGTTATTTCTGTCCTCCGCGCTCCACGGGGTCTGCTTTTCCTCTGTCCGGGAAGCGGACAGGCCACTCGGACGCGACAATCCAAAAATACGGACGGATCCAGCGGCGATGGGACGGAAATAAAACTACAAACTCGATGAATTTATAATATATCATCTCGAAATAGAATACATTACAACTAGTGCCAATGGAGAAATCATATCTACATTCTTACAGTAGAGAATTCCCGTGGACCGAATGGCGCCCTCGGTATTGGATAACGTTTGCATAATATCTGCTGGGAATATATTTATACCAGGAAAACAATATTTTTTTATTTGCCATTTAAAGCGCACAAAAATGGATGGCTTTTTCAATCGAGTTGTCGCACCAGCACAGCTTCGGTTCTCACGGTCTTTTACGAGTTAACCACACGGAATAATTAGATTAATAATACACCTGTGGGAATGTAACAAGTTGATAAGGAGGCGCTCTATTGTCTTGTGTAGTCAAACATTTACATAACTTCTAAATACTATTTACCTCAGGCAAACGATTTATACAATAGTGCATGGCGTAACTCGCTCAATCTAGGTCATCATATTCGAGGCTTCAAATACAAAAAAAATCTACAAAAAACCAAACATCACGCAGAGAGGATGGCCCGCCACACTTAAGCGTCCTCCATATTCGTAGGTACATCGTAACATGCACACTCGTCGATTTTTCTAATTGTCGTCTTCATTTAAAGACGGCAACAAGGGAGTGCCAGACCACACTTAATCTACCCTATCTTACTTCTATGCTCCGCTGTACTTTATCGGATGGACCGGGGACAGACCCAGGGAATGTACGATCGAGGCTGACAAAAGGGCGCCGCTACGCCCTATAACAGCCTCGGGGATGTGGCGGGAACTTCTATATTCCTTTTTAAAAATAAAAATAAAATTGTCGTCCTCGTTGCTCGTCTTTTAATACTTTATTAATTTGGTCCTGCCATGATTTCCTCGGTCGTCCTCGGTTTCTTGTTCTACTAATGATATTTTTATGCAACTTTTAAACCATTCTTCTCTCATCCATTCGTTCTATATATCCAAACCATCGCAGGGATCCTTCTTTAATTTTACTAAGAATGCAAGCATCTGGCTTACATTTCTTCCTTATTTAATCGTTCGGTATTTTATCATTCATCGTTTGCCCGCACATTCTTCACGGTGATCTCATTTCTACGGCATTTATCTTTCTTTATGTCTATAAAGCGTACAACATGTACAATTGTGCGTACCGTGTGGTAAGATCGTTCCAAGTCGCATATCTTCTATGAAATGAGCATAAATAATCAACGATCCTCCTTCAGAGAAACACACAAATCAAGCCCCCGCATAAATCAACAACCCACCAATTCACCTATCTAACAATATTATCATCAGACGTAAGAGGAATGGCCACAAGAGCAGAACGTCCATAAGCCAGAATATCCAAGTCCAAGTAATTATACCTACGTAAGTAATATAAATATTTGAAGGAGGATATGTAAATAAGTTATTCCAAGTAATAAAATAAGTCATAAAAATCATTCATAAATCTTTTCGAAGTCTGCGTCTGAGGTGGATACCCACATGTTATAAGCATTCAACAAAATAGAGACATGTAACGCAAAAAAAAACAAGTGTAAAAATACAACAAAATATATTATATAATAATATACATACATACAGTGCACTTTCTAATATCTATTTGAAAGTGTACATATATTTATGGGTCATTAATTGATACTGAAGATAAAAAAGTACGTATTTTAAAGCTACGTCGTAAAAAAGAAATAAAAGAGGAAGAACTACACGGTTAATCGATGATTGGAAATTCACTTAATGGGCTCGTTCGCCGGCCTTTCTCGAACAACCCCGATATTGTGTTAGCGAATAATAAAACAAAGGCTCTCTGGTGATTCACGTAACGGTAAGAATGATGATTTCCACCAAACTTGTTTGCTATCAACAGTCACGCGATTGTGGCTGGTGGCAGGTGTAAGACAAGTTCAAAAATGATTAGCCCTCATCATGGTGTGCCATTAAGTCATTATACAATAGTTATTACAGTATCTCTATATGGAAGGTTCTAAGTATCTAAACAACAATAGATAGGTGTAAATGTGAGCAATTCACCGAAAACTAAAAAGAACTATGAAGAATACAATTAAGAGACTGACATTCGTGACGACCTTTGTGGCCGAGTGATAGGTCCTTTGACTGCCACACCGAAGGTCCCGGGTTCGATTCCGAACGATGGCTGGGTGATTGTCATACTGTCTTTGGTCTTGGACTTGGATCTTCTGGCTTACAGAGGTTCAGCTCTAATGGCTCTTACGTCTGTAGGAAACATTGTTGGAATGTGATTTGGTAGTTGTTTTATGATGGGGCTAAATGTATGGTGAATAATTCATGTGATAGTAAAATGGCGATAGATTAACTACTTATCATATGAGACGAGAATCACTATGATAGTTAAACCATTTACTCGTATATCGATTTGGATCGAGCTGTGATGATGTGAAAAGCGATTTAGAAAAAAATAAAAATAATTGCAAATAATACAAAATTGTGATATCTTTTGTAAAAGAAAATTATGTTACGAGCGAGTTAAAAGTCGCCAAGTGTGATAGACTTCTAAGACGAATCGAGGATCGGTTTTCATAACAAAAAAACGACATCATAGGAATGTCTTAAGAGTGTGGAGTTTCTTGGCAGCGGGCGCATCTTTTTTCAAATGTCTGAGCTTACAAATGTAAGTTTCTTGGCATTCTATATGCAATACTGCGAAAGCTTAACCGAATACCGGAAAATATTAAGATTCCCGCTGGTTCAAAACGAAATAAAGCTTTGAAAGTCGTTATGTTTAGATGTTTGTTGTATGCTACACCCGAGAAGATGGAAATTATACAAATATAAGCAATTTCATTGTAATAAATGCAGCAGACATTGAATGTGATACGCTTTTAGTGCAAGTTGCCGGCGCTTCGCGAAATAATGCCGGTCTGTTCCCGGACGCATTACATTGCAATATTTATCTACATAACATAGCCGTTGAAATCCCCGTGATGATCTTACTATAACTCTGTTAAATGTATGTAATATACGATGATCCCGTTATAAATGTGCATAATACACGTTTGTACCACCAACAAACAAATATTCTTCTTCTCCGGTCTCAATCTAATGATTGGTCTGCAGCAAGGCGACGCATCTCCTCTTCCACTCCGCTCGGTCCTCGGCAACTCTCTTCAACTCCGCATAAGAGGTGCAACTAGTGGCGGTACTCCCATAGAAGCCCAGAATCCCGGCTTGCGTAAGAAATTTTGAACAAACCCCCCAAATCTAAGCGATTTTATCGCGAGTTTCATTCGCCTCTAAACTGAACGGCAAATATGCGAAAACACTTAAGGGTGTATACTCGTATATCGCGTATCTTTCAGTCCAATACAATGCCGTGCAGGCCAAGCATGCAATATACTTTTCCCACTCATTGTAAATTGTAACACAGTCCTTGGATTCTGACGAATTCAATGAATTCGCCTAGTTTATTTGTATGAATTTTGAAGCCAGATTTCAACTTCTGTGAATTTTGTAGACAGTTTTAACTACAGCGAAACAAACTACAGCGAAAGCATACTCGTACACCTTTGGAATACATTTTCATATGACTGTCTATTTATATAACATACATAAAATATCGGATGGGCTTGCCTTACTGGTCAATCCTAGGCACGCCACTGGGTGCAACCCATATCTCGGCAAATCTGGTCTAGGTACTCTTGGCAAGGTTGTCCTCTGCCAATCGATCCCTCGACCATTCCCTCCAACAAATCATGCAGGAAACATTCGTGTCCCAACACATGACCAATCCATCGTGCGCGCCTCTCCGCTTTGGTGTTCAACATGTTCCTACTCTTGAGGTTCTCAGCAGAGTTTAAGAGAGTAGACACATGTTGAATCAATATTATATGTGTGAAAAAACAAGATTCTATATTTAAATACGGGTCGACAACATCTCAATTTTGTAATTTGGATAAAGGAGCTCGATAGAGGGATGTTGTGCTGCAACTAAACCATTCTCGAAGGTTTTCTAGCCAAGATTTTCTGCATCTCCCGATATTTTATTTTGCTTCAATTTTATTCAATTTCAATTTATTCAAAAAATTGTAAACATTACAGAATAACACATCCAAATCGTTTATAATCACAAAAATAAAATTAACAATTTAAAAAAACATAAATAATTAGTCGTATTTATTGTTTCTCATAAAGTGCCTGAAGTATTAATTTCCTGCGTTTTATGGTCATGATAATTTTATTTTCATTCTTTATCCCTTATTCCCGTTATCTGAGTTATCTGACCGGGACGCATTATTCGTCATCTACTCAATATGTGCGAACTTCAGGGCGGTTGGTTAGATTCAAGACCTCTGTATGTTATCTGAGATTGATGAAAACCCATTAGGGTGTTTATAACTTGAAAAATTATAGAAATATAGACCTTAATGTTGCCGGTCTCAAAACTATCCGTTTTTAGCTTATGACCTACAAAGGGTTATTCGCTGCAGTTCTTTCTCGTTCATGACTCTTTCTGTCCAATTTCAAAGGCATCCATCTTTTGGGTCATAGCTTTTGTCAAGGTTCATGTTTCAATACCGTAGAACAAGAAGTCAAATAAAAAGATATGCTCAACAAACAAAGATAAAAAAAAAAACAATAAATGTTAAGAATCCAGAATTAGATACTAACAATTTTGAATTCTTATGCGAACACTACTATAATATATATTGAAAAATGTCAAAAATGCACATACTTCAAAGCGATTCTTGGAAAATGAGGATAGGAATAGAATCGCAAAGAAGTAGGTGGTGTCACCCATCTCGCGGTAGAAGAGAATTAAATACAAGGAAAATTTGTACTACAAAAAATGTAAAAGATGACGAAGAGCAATAAAAAATAATAAGTGAACACATCATTCATTCCCGTCATAAATAACGTGAAAACAAAACAACGAAATAATAACATGAAACGAAAGATTACATTTGTAAGATTTATTATTGTAAAAACATAATTTTTTTATGCGCGACAAAATATCAAATTTTCTATTAAAATTAGATAAAAGAAGTTAAATATGCTCAGCCATCAAAGCTGATGAAAACCATTGTCCATCAATCCCACATTATATAAAGTAAACTGAAAAGCGGATAGCCGTGATATGATTTCATGTGACACGAGAAAAACATGCCGCCGGCCGCGCTTCCAATTTGAAAATCAATAACGTGGGGGATGACTTTATAATTACGTTTATGGTAAGTTTCGCATTTTGAAACTTTGTAATCATATTTTAAATTGATCCTTAATGAAATTTGTTGTTATTAATATACTATTATTAAATAATGATAAAAAATAATCGAAACGAATACATCTTAAATGGAAGATAATTTGAAACACAGATGTATATTTTTGAGATAATTAAAAAATATTTATAGTATTTTAACTGGTTTTAAAAAAGCAAAACACAATTAGTGACAAAAACGGGAGTGACAGTCACATAATAGTCTCATTATAGCCGAATGTTTTTCGCCTTTCAAAGACATTATCAAATGTCATATTTGATAATGCCTTAGAAATGTGAAACATTCCCATAAACAATAATAAAATTTTCATATGAAGCATTCACTTTGTGGTTAGACATTTTAAGCTTATAGATATAAAATAATAAAACACTTTGTATTTAACCACGGTGTGATTATTATAATTAAGTACTTACATAATAACTACTTTCGCTTGGACCCAACCTTCATCATGGTAGTGTAATAACTAGTGAGTGAGTAACTAACTAACTAACTAACCATCACGCTATTTCCCCGGAGGAGTAGGCAGGGAGGATGGATCGCCACATCGTGACATGCACGCTCGTCGATTGTTCGTACTTCGAACATGGCCGCATTTCAGTAATTGATCAATTTGGTCACGCCATTTCGTTCTTGGCCTTCCCCGACTTCTTTTTTTATATATTTATAGTGAGATAGTATCTGTAAGTTATTACACTGCCCTGATGAAGCCTGGGTCAAAGCGAAACTAGTTGACATCAATTATTAATCATACCGTATTAAATACAATATTTTTCATTGTCATTTCTAACTATAATAAAACTTCAAGAAAACGGACTTGTTCATTCGTATTAATTATAAATACTCGTCTTATTTAACCGTCGCGTTGCCATGTGGTCAATTGAGTTTCCACTGCCAATTTAAAGTTGATTTTCTTAAAACCTATGGACCCTAATATTATAAAAAAAATTGTAATCCTCCATTGAAGTGTTCTCAATATTTCGTAATAAAAAAAGCAAAAAATTACTTCCTTCATCCCAAAAAAAAAATTTTTTAAGACTGCCCTCACCTTCATTCGTGTTAAGGTAGAATTTGTTTTGCTAATATTTACAACTTTATCAAAAGTGACAAATACTTACTCGCTGTTTTGAACGTATTATAAATTATATGTTTGGCCTTTTCTCATAGGTACGTAATAATACCGACTGTGGACGGAAACGCAGCACGCAACTTAATAATATCAGAACTGTGAAAATATTAACACTTTACCAAAAGGGACAAATATTAATACGTACTCGTTGTCTTGAACGTACTATACATTTTGCCTAGGTGCCTTTATCATACGTAAAATTATAGCGCCACGGCGCGGCGGGGCGAGACAAGTTCATACTTGGTGTCAGTTGCTCATATGCTGTCTCGCATTCTATATCAGAAATCGCATGGTTCCAGAAAAAAATTAATAATGATATGTTTTTCAAATAATCCATGTATGTTATAGATATCGATCTATTTCTAATGAAATTCCCTACAAGATGACACAAATTAAATTTTGATTCATCGAGTCATATGCTTGATATTTAGATAAAGTTAGCGGTAAACTGAATTGACCACATGGGAGCGAGCGTTTTGTTTTGAACACGGTACGTTAAGGGTTGTGATGGTATTGAACCATCGTAGAGAGAGATGCGTGAATTCAGACGTAATACGAAAATAAATTCAAATGACTAGGAAATATAACACCTAACCATGTGGGGGTAGGTCTAGGCGGGGAGCAGGGGAGACGCGGGGAGGGGAGAGAGGGGAGAGAGGGGGGTTGAGCCGAGAGGGATGCAGGGGAGAGGTAGTTCGGGGCAGTTGACTTTTGACCTGACGGGAAGCGGTCGCTTTCGGTATTAAATTCAGTGGGTGTTTGTTGTTTTGATAATCAAGAACTTCATTTTATTTTGTATACAAGTATAGTGGTACGAGGGGTGCGGCATTTGCAGATTTAAAAATACTATAGAATCAGTGTTCCTGAGCTGATCGACGGAAAGCTAAGTCTAGAATTAAGAATTTATATTTCAGGAAATTGGAACGTATGCGTTCGGCTTACTCCATGATTATACTATGCTTACGTTTATATATTACATACATGTACCTAAATATATATATATATATGATATATCGATACCTTTCCTATACTGCACGTAATGTAGTTCACTAACACTCGGGCTAACGCCTCGCGCCCGAACAAGGTACTCACTAACTCATCGAATACTGAAATCTTAGTTATGGACATGTAGCGTTCTAACAAAGTTTGCCATCTTCTATATAAATAAACATATAAACTACGACCCATGCAAATTATGCTACATAAATATGGTTAACTGTTGATGAATGAAGACAGTTAGGAGAGGTTGGGATCGCGCGCTTCGGGACCCCACCGAAAGACGAAATATAAGGTAGTATGGTGAAAGACCCTGCTATCTGTCTATTGGTGGAGGTTGTCTCGAGGGTGAGTGGACCGACTGCTGATGAATGAAGACAGCTAGGAGAGGTTGGGATCGCGCACTTCGGGACCCCATCGAAAGACGAAATATAAGGTAGTATGGTGAAAGACCCTGCTATCTGTCTATTGGTGGAGGTTGTCTCGAAGGTGAGTGGACCGAACTTCGAAAACCCCTAATAGGGTGATGGCCAGGTTCATGGGTTTGAATCCCCAGGTCCACTGATTAAGGGTTGGGAAGTAGGTCGTCTGGTTACCAGACGATCCTGCTGTGGAGCAGTGGAGAAAAATCACCAGATTGACGAAAGATCTGGGTCAACGCGATACTAACACTATCATATCCCAGTTCCCACAAATCCTTATACTCGTATACTTAATAAATTATATTTTGACATTGCATTGTTATATAATTTGTACCTTTCAGGAAACTGTTCTTCATTGCATTATTATTTCGTTACGTTCGGATTTAAACAACTGTACGAATTTTATTTCAGGTTCGCTCTTATTTCATATTATTTGTAAACATTCATTTCAGGGCTACCACATTTTCTAGAAATAATATTTTGAATTTATATTTTGTAAACTTAGAGATATTTTAGGTTGTTTGGTTTACCTGTCCCTAGGAAGTATTGAGTGACATATAATTTGATTACACGTGGGTTTGTCAGGATTGCTTAAAATATTCGGAAGGGTTAGGAATGATTAGCTTTAGAATGAAATTATCAGTATTCGCCAAATAAAAGGGCTTGGATTACATCGGTCATAACGAAGGGTCATACGGTATTATTTCTAGACGATCACGAAGGCCAACTCGCGTAGGGTAAAACACCTGTAAGCTCCGTACAGGTGGATGAAGAGGGAATGACTGGAGGAAGCTCCACCATTCGCGGAGGAAGGTTAGGACGGATTAATTCCTCATGGACAGCTCGGTTCACCACATTTGGTGGCGTGACCAGGATGTTACACCACATTTGGTGCCGTGACCAGGAGGTTTCATCACATTTGGGGCCGTGACCAGGATAGGACTGGGGAAGGAGAGGAATCATTCCATCACATTAGGTCCTCGTGACCTGGACGTTCCATCACAGGGTTAAAATGATAGTGTGTATGAATCCGCCATTTAAACAAATATATTCATAGCAGTGAAAAATAAAACTATAAATATTAAAAAAAAAAATTAAAAAAACACCGTGTTTTAGCGAAGCGTCAAATTTTACGGTTCGTTGGGTTCTGTAATCATGCTGATCGTCGATAGAGGCTAAAGGTAATAATGAGCGGGCGGTTAGACTACCCGCCTCCTCCTCCGCCCTCTGCACTCCGGTCCAGAGCCCCCTGAATTAATCGGCGCCGAAGCGCGAACCGATTCAAAACTTTATTTTTACTTCCGCACTATAAATAATTGTTCAAGTATGCTAGTTTACATTACGAAGACCGCTTCTCGAACCGAAGAAAAAAAAATCTCAATAAGCATGACGATATTCATTGTTGAAGACCAATCGATTCGTTCCGCGTTAATAATAACTATTATCTGATGAATATTGACATAATACGGTAGCCTATTCGTTTAAACAATTTATTGTTCTTCGATATGAGCTTCGCGCGTTTAGATTTCCGTCGTCAGCTAATAATTGCATCGAGAATATCATGCCATCGGTAGAGAAATTCATTATAATATCCTAATTAAAATTTTTAAAAATCTAATGTATAATAGTTTAAATGTGGCCTGGGTCCCTCTTGTTTTTCTTTAATCACAAAACTCCAGTAACGTAAGTCCCGCATGAACGAAAGACGGGCCTAGGGATTGATAGAGTGAAGCTGACGAAAGGCGACGTCCGCCTATAGCAGCTTCGGGTAAGCGGTGGGACTCCTTTAAGTCCCTATGACTTAAATTAAAAAAAAAAAAAACCTGAGTGTGTACTTATGTACGCACGTTAAACGTTGTACTTCTTTGGCGTAACAAAACAAATAACTTCATTCGTGACATGTGTTCGCAATTCGTGAGTTGGCACGCATGAAATGTCCGGCCGTTATTTATCATTGATGGCTAACTTCATCATGCTACTTCAAAAACTGTGATTTGTATTACTAATATTCGAATTGTTTTTTTATGAAAAAATTGCACATAATATTCGAAATCACCCCAAAAACTTAATTAATTTTTTTTTGTGAATGTACGAGAAATGGAAATTGGAAACTGAATATGGTTGATCAAGGTGACCTTGATCAACCATATTCAGTTTACAATTTGCATCTTCGTCTCTATTGAGATACAATTAAATCATGAATTGATAACCCACGGTGGGTGAAATCCAGTATTCGTAAACAAGTATAAGTATACATTCACAAAAAATATTGTAATCATAACTGGTGTAATGTTTGGCATATAGATAGGAGTGTGATATTTCCAGACGGCTTCTAACAATGCGCTAATGGCGGGGTAGCCTTTCACATTGACTTAAAAAGATGTTTTGCTTAATGCTTAATAAACATAAATCTCCATAGATGGCGTTAGTATGTAGATTATATATAGAGTAATCTTAAAAAGATTAACATATGTAATCAAAAATCTTCATAGATGGCACATTGAAACTGACATGTGAAATCTGGCATAGGACTTTAACATATATACAACTTCCAAAAATTTGTCATACATGGTCATAAAGAAAGGTGGAATGGGAAATGGTGTAATTACATAAAGCGTGCGCTTAACCCAACCAATGACAGGTCATAAGTCCTGTAAACACCTTGATCAAAAATATTCAGTTTCCAATTTGCATCTTCGTCTCTATTGAGATACAACTAAATTAATTGTTCGTTTCATGACATGTTTTCGTAATTCGTGATTTGGCACGCGTGAAATTTCCGGCCGTCATTTATCATTGATGGGTAACTTCATCGCACTTCCGTAACAGGGTGCGCGCGCAGCTCTCAATCTCTACAAAACGCGGCAAAAATCTACACAAGTACACATTTCATCGATCGTTAACAACAGACGAATTTGGTAGGTATGTATAATCTACGGCTTTTTACGAGGGGACGTCGTAACTATGGTGATGCGCAATCCCTTTGATACGCGGAAAACACGAATAAACAGAATTTTTACGAGAGAATTAGCTAACACAAAGGGCCTTCGGGTCGAACTGTGTGTACTTAAACTTCAATCATACAATTTCCTAGTTCGTAGCGAGTACAGCGTAGGTACCCGGCTAGGCTGTCCAGTGTACGGCGAGCACACGACCGGGAGCGATGACTTGCACGAACTTAACATTACCATACTTGGCAACATAATGGTCATGTACGTAGCGTATCTAATAAACCAGATAAGAGTTTGCGAAATCGTGATTATATCATGTTAAATATACACATTACTAATTCACACTACCTACTAATAATATCATACAATACGAGTTTTAAAAAGGTACTCTTGACGCTACATTTTAATGGAAGGCGAAAACAAGTACTCCAATGGGAGCCGAAGCAAAACATAGAATTAAGGCAGAAACATACTATTAACACGCGACGTGGCGTGTTTACTCCCACCACCGGCAACACGTCGATCTAACTTGTCTGGATCCGGGTGGCGTGTGCGGGCATGGCGTCGCGTCGGGTGTTCATAGTGTGATTCTGTCCATAGAAAACAATACAATTTGATTCGACTCAACACGTATCACGTGGCATCGGGTGGCGTGGCGTGTTACTAGTATGTTTCTGCCTTTAACATTCAGCTGACTTACTTGCTTTAAAATATTATAGAAAAAAAAACGTTGATAATAAAAACGAAACTCGTATCGAATATATTACATAAAAAGTAGATTTATTAACTAAAATTTGTTTAAAAATATATTTACCGAAATAAAATTTCCCAAAATTATTGAATGACTAACTAACCATTTTGCCGTTTCCTCAGATTAAGCCACCCTCTCCGTCTACCCTTACTAATCCTTAATACGGGTAGGCAAAGAGGGTGGACCGCAATATTGCTCTTTCCTGGTATACCTCTTTGAGTTTCCACTATATTCATAATGCATGATTGTTGATTTTTTCGACTTCGAATGTGTCCGCCTTTTAATATTTTTTAAATTTAGTTACACCATGTTTCAATTACATTAACTAACTATCGGGTGGTGGTCTAGAGGATAAAACGCTTGGCTCCTGATCCAGGGGACTTGGGTTGGAGCCTGGACACGACCAGATTCCTTCTTCATAATAATTAGCTATTTTCTGCTCATATTGAAGATTGTAAAATAAATTCTAATATCATTGATTAAACCGTCACACCTTCTCCCCGAATGGGGTAGACAGAAATAATGAACTGCCACATTTTTCTTTCTTGACTTACTTCTCTCGTTTTCTCAACATTCATACATCGTATCATGCACGCACGTCGATTTTTCCGACTCCTCGCGTGGCCGACATTCAATATTTGATTTATTTGATCGTGCCAAGTTTTCTTCGGTCTTCCTATATTTTTAGTTCCATGTACATCGTCAACATATACTTTTTTACGATCCTTTAATTATTTTATTATGAAATTATTCAATTACATAAAAATCAAAATTATGAATTAGGTACTCGAAAAGTATTGCCATACTATAAAGTGGTGTAAAGCAGCAGGGGGATATAGAGAAGCAAGTGCTAGAAGCGGCGAACTAGATATAAATAGCACCCACTCTTGAAGTAAAAATGGGCTCTGACCCGCCGGAATCAATCATTCTTATGCAGTTTTATTAGTCGTGAATGGGAACACCGACATTAACACGGTTATAAAAGTTCTTCCTTTTACATTAACACACATGTCGATGGAAACACATCACACATCATTCGCGAGCAAGGAGACCACTGAAGTGAACATACGTAAACATTTCGTTAAACGAAAATATTCAAATGAAATTCTAACACCGCATTGCAATAAAATAAGTCATTTCCTATAATCAGCAACTTATGTAAAAGTTTTATTATACATACAAAATAAAATCGCCAATTCTTGCGGGTGAACTTTGAGTATTTTAAGAATTTTTCGTGACTGAAAACACTTTTTGGAAAACATATCAATACCATCAACATATCGCACGCTTAATAGAACACTGGCTTAACTCAAAAAAGCAAGTTTTGCTCAATCCGACATGAATCGGTGTTTTAACAAAAACAGTCGAAAAACACGTACGAATGGATAGCGTTAACATTGTGAACGATTATCGTACGTACGAATGGATAGCGTTAACATTGTGAAAATAGATGGATAGAGTTAACACAAGCCTGTGTCTAATGTTAACTCAATTATGACCTAAACCATAATCGGTCAGTTTACTATTAAGCGTGCGATATTTAGAAACGTTTGTAAAAAAATATTTTTATATTAAAGATATTGTTCCCCAAAACTGTTATTGTTGCATGGAACTGGCAAAAGAAGGATTAAAGTAGAATAAAGGTAGTAGAAATGAGATCTCTTTGACGAATGTACGGAAAATCTGTGTTTGATAGAGTGTCGAATAAAAATATAATAAGTGAATGCGGTGCGAATGAAAGTCTTATGAACAAAATAATGAAAAGATCATTAAGATGGTTTGGATACATGAAAATAATGAATGAAGAAAGAATGGTAAAAAGTATATCTAAACGATGGAAATGAAACTAGAAAAGACCATGGAATACGTGGTACAATAAAATTAATCAAATATTAAATGTCGGCCACGCGAGGAGTCGGAGAAATCTACGAGTACGTGCGTACATGACACGATGTATGAATGTTCAGGCATACAGAGAGAAGTATGTCAGGAAAGAAAAGTGTAGCAGTCCATAATTTCTGCCTTCCCCTTCGAGGAGACGGCGTGATGGTTAGTTGTTTGTTCCACAAGGTTACTGAAAAAAATGCACCTGGCTATATATTTAACACGAGTAATCTTTCGTGATTTTCCTTATTTGTACATAATTACAGGTGTTATAATCTGTCAGGTAATTAATAACACCAGTGCCAACATAGATGCTTGTTAAAAAAACATGCAATTGGGTGTTTGTTATGAGATAAAGTGATTACTTAACATAGGCAACCTTCAACCGCCGAAATTATATATATTTTTACCAAGGAAACGAAACATGTAATATTACAGATTTAAGAATAAAAAGATATACGGGCATTGTCAACATCAACGCACAATTTCGTAAGGCATATAAAAAAAAGTAAATAACAAATTATAGGCAACAAAGAGTTGATGACGACACGGTATCGTATTACTTTTAAGGCAATACGATATTACTGTCCACAGAACAATGGCGCTGGAGCCCTTTGATAGAGCTGAAGACTGGACAAAAGACGCGATAGAAAGCACAGTTCACAATCGCGATCACATACTATAGATATAAAATAAAGATTTTTTTCAGTCTCTAGCTAAAGATATATTGCAGCGTTAAATCACTGTTCAAACGAAAGCGATTAACTTTAACAACATGAAAAATTACGATTTATCGTATGTAAATCATTTAAAGCGTGTGGTCGTAATATTTTGTTTAACACTTTGTTTAAATTCGTTATTATTTAACACGATTATTACATACAGGGACCTGTAAATCTGAGATGACAACTATAGCACAAAACGTGATATTATAAATATATATTTTTTTAACTAACACTAGGGATTGAAAATCAATGATATCATAATACAAATAGGCAAAAACCCGAATGTCATCAAGATTGATAATATCTTGAAGACAAGAGAGCGAAAGAGGAATAGTTCGATTCTCTCCGAAAGTAGATCGAAATGCACTCGATGCGCGTGCCCGAATATGTCTAGATTATTTTGAATTTTGTTCTAAATATTTTTGTATGACAGTTGTGTAGAAAACAAAAGGAGAACAATTTGATATTGTTGATTATGAAATTTTAAACGTGTGAAAAAAAAATTACATTAAAAGTTAAAACTTATTACGGATTACGATTGTACTTCTTCTTCTTTCGGTGCCGTCTCAGGTCTCCCCAACGTTGGCGATCACTACAGCAAAGGCATCTCTATCCTGCGCCACTTGGAACAAAGTTCTGAACTCTTGTTATTCCTGTCCACTATTTGATGTTCTGCAGCCGGGACAGCTGCCTTCTATACCAACTCCCCGACGCCCCTCCACTTTACCCATTAATATCAGTCGAAGGAGGTAGTATTTTTCTCCCCTTAGCACATTACCTTTCTAATTTTCACACTTGACAACAGCTCTCTATTGGCTCTGGCTCTCTGCAGTGCGTCTGCATTACTGACCCTATCGGTAGAAAATCTTTACTACCGTGAATATTTCACGGGTTGCAACTAGTTAAAATATATTTTACAATCTTCAATATAAGCAGAAAATCGCTCTTTATTATGAAGAAGGAATCTGGTCGTGTCCAGGCTTGAACCCGTAGTCCCCTGGATCAGGAGCCAAGGGTTCTATCCCTGAACATATTTGAATATTTTTAAGCCCTTTGCACGGTCCTCCATTTGAATTTAACAGAGTAGATCATTTTACTCCACCCTTTATATTACTCAAAGGACCCTTTATTAGCCGCTATATTGGAGGGATTGGACCTTTGTGTTCCGGATAGATAGTATGCGTATGTACTCGGATAGTATCAATATATACGTATAGAGAGCCTCCCCACCTGTACCATGTTACGAAACTGTCCGTGGGGTGGCATTATAACACGGCGAATTTCAGTACGTGATTACCTTGGAAATGTTATATCCCGATATCTTTTTGCGCCCATAAAACCAATTCTAAATCGTAATTTCATACATGTGCTATTTATTTTAGGAACGCTTGAAATTTCTCTTCATGATATTATTATATTTGCAGCCAAATTGAACTGGCTTAAATTCTCCTATTCTTATTTATTGTTTCTTGAACAATGATACAAAACTCCATATTAAATAATGAAAAGTCTGTTTTCTAGAATTTTTATTATAATTTACTTGAATGACATGTTTCGCCCTTCTAAGGCTTAGAAGGGTGAAACATGTCATTCCCATAAATTATAATAAAACTTTGACGCCCTTCGCGAAAGGCTGTCTGCCACGCCGAAGGTTCCGGGTTCGATTCCCGACGATGGGAATGTGAATCTCACACTGGCTTTGGTCTTGTGTAGGATTCACGTGACAATAAAATGGGCGATAGATTGGCTACCTATCACACATCATATGTCATGCGAATCAATATAATAGTTAAAATAAATTAAACAGTTCAGGTTCAGTTGGGTCAGAATATATAAAACCTGCGTAAGGCCTATACTGACATATACCATTGCGACCACAGCGGATACCACAAGAACGAAGGCTAAAGTACGGGTGGCAGAGATGAGGATGCTGAGGATGATAGCAGGAAGGACTATTCGAGATAGGGTGAGGAACACGGTTATCCGCGAGATCTGAAAGGTGGAGGATATCGTGAGATGGGGCAGACAGCACAGAAGATACTGGAATGCGCACGTGGATCCCACCAGAATCCCACACGCTGTGGCGCATCAGATTCCTGCCGGCTGCCGTCCCCCGGAAGACCGCCGAAGAGATGGAGACATAGTTGGGAGTTAACCTCCCAAGAGAGGCCAGCCTGATTTCAGGAACAGACCAAAGGTCTACAAGGAGAAGAAGGAGAAGAAGAAGAAGAAGAAGTATACAGTTATTGAGTTCAAACAACCTGTTGTATACAGAAGGAAAAAAAAACTTCTTGAAAACAGACGTTTTCATTCGTATTAATTCTTCTCTACTTACTTTTCTTTAATAGATCCAACAATCTGTGACACAGTAATTATGTCTCCCGAGATGATCAGGTCTTAAAATATGAAACCAAAACGTCCCAAAAATGATCTCACCTTTTTATCTTGGACTTGAAATAAATTTAAGCATTCTCTAAAATATTCACATCCCTGTATCGCATCTCGTAACCACCTACATCCGCGAATTGACATACGGACACTATTCTCGCACCTTCGGATGCCTATCTGAGGAGAGGTTTAATAGCCTGGCCAAAGTGCCGGTCGGCCGATATCGGAAAATCAAATAATCATGTCACCTCCGCGGGCTATTTATGGGCGGTGAAGAGTTATTTCCACCGGAGAGGTCTTGGCAGAGTGCCTCGCATCCCGCCCCGCCCGCGCCGTGCCTCCGCCCGCTCGCGCGCGGGGCACGTCATACGCCGGGTTCACGGCACGAGACACAGGTGAATTACATGGGCACACCCGCTGGACTCTGCCCTCGAACTTTCTCCGCCATACGTATAGACCCTTGCCCAGCACTATTACGGGCCTCGGCAGGCTTAGGCCATGTAAACGTGTTTTATTTTACGTGGACTGTATTCACTGGAAATCTAGAATATATTATTAAAGAATAAAGGGGTAAAAATGTGATGATAAAAGCAAAACAATTATACTTTCGTATGAATCACTTGATTTGTGGTGTGGCATTATTTATTATAATATTAATCCACTTTTCATTTGTTCTTACACCACTTTAAACACTTTCTTTTGCAACCCTGACGAAACTAGGGGGGGAGCGAAACCGGTTGGTTGTTAAAAAAAAGTGGTATAAAAACATATTAAAGGTGTATTAATGAAAAACAATTAATACGATAGTCCATTGTTTTGGCCGCAACACTATGATACCTTAACATTTTAAAACTGTTTAATTTTTAATTAATATGATAGTTAATACGAATGAAAAAAAAAAATTCTAGAAGTTTTATTATATGTGTCCCTGTACCCTTGCATTATGTTTAAATATAATAAAACTTCTAACAAACATACCTTTTCATTCGTATTAATTATTTAATAAGTGGCTTTATACCATTGTTGTTATTGTGATATTATTTTTTTATAATCAAAGAGGTTACAACAACACAATACACCTCCAATCATCTTTGTTCTCCGCAGCCCCCCACCGCAGAGAAAAGATTTTCCCCCGTTACTTATTTTGTTTGAACATTTTTTGTGACTACACGTTTTTCCAGGTTATCCAGCTCTCCCCCGGCAATGTGACCAAAGAAACTCTCTTCTCCTCGACTGCATATTACAGAGTCTGTCTGTTATTTTGAGTCCACGTTTTGCAGTCCACTGGTTGCTCAGCATGCGACGCCAACACCGCATTTCAAAGGCGCATATGATTTGAATTCTGGTGGAATTGGAAATACATCGATCTTTCCAGACTTTGTTCAAAGCATTTATATCTAAAATCCTAATATGGGCTCTAAAATCCACCATATGGAAAAACAAAGACATGGTCATTAAGAGTAAGATGAAAATCTATAAAGCATGCGTAAGACCAATAATAACATATGGCGTCGAAGCAAGGGCAGACACAGTACGGACCAAATAAATTTTGAGGACTTTCGAAATGAAGACACTGAGGATGATAGCAGGCAAGACACAGAGATCGCGTGAGGAACACCAGAATAAGAGAGATATGTGAGGTTGATGATATTATAAGATGGAGCAGACAGCGAAAACGGGACTGGTAAGGTCAAGTTCAAAAAATGGACACCACCAGACTCCCCTATGTTGCATTGCATAATCAGCCTCATGGGACTCGTCCTCGTGAAAGACCTCCTAAAATATGGAAGGACAGCTGGGAATCTACCTCACAGGAGAAGAAACACTCCTATTTATTTCCTTCTCAAACCTAGCATTAGGGCTGATTTGACAATCCAGGTATACAAAGTCTTGATGCGGAGTAAAGACGTTACAAAAACAATGAAATGGAGATTTAAAATAATTCCAATATATTACACGCACAAAAGAGTATATCAACAGTCGTGCTGGAAGATAGGTCGTCATGTGGTTCTGAGCTCACACCTGTTAACATAACTATATCTTGGCACGTTCACTCCTTTGTTTATAAACAATCGAGACACACCGCTTCATGCAAGCTATTACTGGTGTTCGTTCAGGATTCTAGGTTAATGCTAAAATAACACTATTCATAATAAGACATTTTGATCTAATCTAATCCGCCAGTTTGATGAAAACTATTCCATAAAAGGAGGTGCAATCATGTCATTTTCACTTCCTCGTGTGCGACACGAAAACGTGCAGATAATGACGGCCAGAGGGCGTACATTCATTTCTTCCGTATGAAGAATTTTCCTTTCCATACCAAATAAACGAGCTTGTCATATTTGCATAGTTCAACGCTAGTTCATTCATTTCAAAAGTAATAAATTGTGAATTAATGTTAATCAGATATCTGCGGATATAACAAAAACTAAATGGTGAAAAAAAAACGTTGTATTTATGCAGATAGAGTACAGAACTTGGCACAATCAAATCCATCAAAATATAAAAGTCGATAATGTTAAAACCTACGCTATGTGAGTGTGTAAGAGTCAAAATATCGTTTGTGAGTTAGGCTAGAAATGCATTTCCTTCCGGGGAAACGGCATAATGGTTATTTAGCAAGTGACGAACAAAAAATATGATTAATTATATTATTTTATTTATTTATATTTTTTTCATTTTTTTTAGATTTAGTAATTTTAATTATATCATCATATTGCCATTACCAATGTTAGCATAAGTTTACTAACAACCGCCATTTTACTAACAAATCGCCATTTTACTAACAATTCTACTAAAATGATATTATATGTAGTTGCCACGATACAGGCCATGTCTGGTGTGACAACTACAGTCCATAAACATTTTAAACAAATTACCGTATAACATGTTAAGTAAAATAAAATAAAAAGTATAAATAAATAAAATCAATCCAATATTAAATATTGGTCAGGCGAGGAGTCGAAGAAATCGCATGAAATGCGTGCATAACAAGATGTATGAAAGTTGCGGAATCAAGATAAGTATGTCAGTAGAGAACATTGTTGAGTATGTCAGGAAAAAAGAGGTCCATTATTTCTGCCTATCCTTTCGCGGAGACGGCGTAATGATTAGTTAGTTACGAACAAAAAATCTACGTATTCTGATTGATGACATGATGGAAGAAAATTTCATAAATAATTCGAATAACAGATTCCCAATGAAAATTTAACTCAATCAAATTTAAGTATGTATGATTAATTTTTACATATAATACCCAATTTGGATTGATTAAAAAAGGCCTTGTATATTTATTTTTATTATAACGTTCAAAATAACGTTTATTAGTATTGATTATCGTCAAGTCAAAATTATGCAAACAAATTAATAAATATGATACATAATTAGCAATTTCTTTAAATCAAAACATACCCGTATTGACAACTAACTGATTGACACGAAGAAAATATTCATAATATCAGATAAAGCAATTAGCATTTTAAACTGGAACAAACGCAATTAGCGGAAAGAAAATAATACTGGGTAAGTAATTAACAAGAAAAATTATAATTGTACAGAAGCACTTGAGAAAATCTATTGTTTGCGATGGAGTAACTTGAGTATTACGAATAAGGCCGAGCATTGCTATGCATTATCAAATCACATTAAGAAACAAAACTATTATGAAGTAACAGCGCGCATGCTCGGTCTCATAACAGTTAGCTTAGTCCGGTGGCCGCTTAATGAGGCTGTCACCGAGGCGTGATGAATCTATTTAAAAGGTTAATAGTGCGAAAAAAAAGTATGGCGAAAATTCTTTACGCAATAAAAATCGCACAACTAAAATTAACACTTCTAAAAATATTACATAAAAAAATTACTAAACGATTAATGTGCACGCTTTTAAAATTAAGATCACTGATCCACAAAGTGCGCACTATTGCGATTATTAAGTGAGCGAACAAGAGTAAAAATTCTATGCGGGCAGTTGTTTTATTTGGATTTGGACGACAGGCATTGTATACGTACTTCATTTTACAACAACAACAACAAACCATCACGCCGTTTCCCCGCAGGGGTAGGCAGAGAGAATGGACCGCCACACTATTCTATCCTGGCACACCTCTCTAGATTCCTCCACATTCATACATCGAGTCATACACGCACGTCGTTCTCCGGCTTCTGACATGACCAACCTTTAATATTTGATTAATTTGGTCATGCCAGGTTTTCCTCGGTCTACCTCGACTCCTTACTCCATTTACATCGTTAACGTATACTTTTTTAACCGTTATTTCTTCATCCATGCGCTCCATATGTCCGAACCAACGCAGCGAACCTTTCATAATTTTGTTCATAATACCTTCTTTCGCTCTACATTCCTTCCTAATATCAGATTTGATTTAATTTAATTTCTTATTATTTAATTTTGTTAATAGACTTAAGACGTTAACACTGTGGCAATCCATGATGTAATTTTTTTAGGAATAAAACAGTTTTTTTCACTTCTGAGTTAATTTTTCTCGACATGTTTCGAAGGCTTTATACCTTCATCATCGGGAGAACGATATAAACTCAATTTTATATCATTCTCTCGTGTTTTAATTCATAAAAAATAGTTACTTTATTTACCCTTCTGTTTGTTTAGTCTATCGAATGTACCAAAAGACATTTGATAATGCCTTAGCAAAGCGAAACTGTCATTCCCATATAACAATAAATAATAAAACTCCCAGAAAACAGATGTTTTCTTTTGTATAAGTTATTAAACATAGAGATTCATACCGTTGTTCAAAAGGCAAAAAAAAAAACTCTCCAATATGACGAAATTTTTATCAATTATTTATTCCTCATACCCTGTTTTTTCCACTTTTGAGTGTATTTTTCTCGACATGTTTTGAAAGTTTTCACCTTCATTATCGGGAGAATGATATAAACTATTTTAATAGACAAACTCTTCTATCTGTAAATTATTGCATATGTTGAAGAATGTAATGTACATCTAGGAAAAATATAACTAGGAGGCAATGGGTACAAAAAAGTTGGGAACCTCTGATTAAGATGACTAATAATGAAAACAGACGTTTTCATTCATATTAATTATTTAATATGGAGTTTTACATCATTGTTCAAGAAACAGTAAATAGATAACATGACTTTCATAATTCTTTCGTATTCAATGGTTACCCGAACTTTCGAACCACGTATTATTTATGAATGCGGTAGGATTTTTTTTATGATTATTTATAAGTTTGTAATTATCATATTATAACTGATCAAGCGGAAATGGTGAGACATCGTCATGTCCTTCTAATATCAGATACTTACTATAATGAGTATAGGCAGAGCGTGCATGTGGGCATGTGGTAAGCGGCGTTAATGTACACACCAGATAATATTATACACACTGCTTGTGTATGCAGCTTGTTTGTGTGTGTGTGTGTGTGTGTGTGTGTGTGTGTGTGTGTGTGTGTGCAAGATGACTTCAAAATAGAATGTAAACAAACATTTCCCACATTACGCAACAGAAGGGCAGCGCACACAATAACACCATACATTATAAATAACTTAAAAACACTTCTATACAATTCACATATTTAAAATGTGACAATGTACATACATAAAATAATTTGAGCCGAGAAACTACGAGTGACCCAAAGAGCCATGAAAAGAGCGTTAGGAATAAGTCTAAGAGACAGAGTCAGAAATGATACGATGAGAGTTAAAACAAAGGTCACTGACGTCATCCACCGGGTAGTGACTAAGTGGCAATGGAAAGGTCACGTAGCCAGAAGCTAGGACGAAAAATGGACAAGAAGACTGCTGACTTAGAGACCGTGGACAGAAAAGAGAAGTACAGGCAACCGCAACTACGGTGGAAGGATGACCCGAACAGACATGCAGGAATAACCTGGATGCAGTCTGCATGATACAGATTTGCGCGGAAGTGAATGAAGGAGGCTTTTGTCCAGGAGTGGACGGGAATAGGTTATAGAAGAAGAACACGATTAATAGTTTGAGCATGTATGAATTTACTAAATATCATATACCTGAGAGAGTATTTAGCACATCCATCTCCTAAGAATATCAGATGACCATATCGAGAGGATGGATCCAGCGAGGATTTCTAAGATGCACGTGAATCTAAAGGTTCGTCGACCACCAGGATGACCACCGAAGAGACGGAAGGAAGGGTGCACGTCTTCATCACAGGAAGAATTTTGATATCCTGTATAAACGGATCGCAAAATCTACAGCAAAGGGAAGCAGAATAAAAAAAATACGTTTCGGAACAAATAATAACGCCAACGTTAATGTTAAGTTGCCTCTGGAAATACCGGTGGGGAGAACAATCAGTCTGAGATCGACGTTTTTCATATTCGTGAAAATACGTTCAGTAGTCAAATTCGTTCATACTCTTGATGTTAACGAGTTTGTTGTCTTCCGAAAGTCGAACCATTTCTCATGCGTTTCTGGTATTTTAATCGTTCTCAAAATAGATGCATTAAACTATAAATATGTTTTTAATGTCTTTGAGAAAATAAACCGATTTGATTTGATTTACATTTCGTTATGCAGAACCAACTTGCTTTTGTGTGATACTGGTCGCTTGGTGGCTCGTATATGGCCATTTTTATTTAAATATGGCGATATTCAAACATAGTATTCTACCACATTGTTAATAATTGGGAGCGTCGAGGAGCTGTTTCGTGCTGAAAGGGACAGAGACGCATACTTTCGGGTGATAATTGTTAAGAAGTAGAATAATCTGGAAAAATAAATTCAGGAAAAAACAATGTTTTTATTTTTATTAGAAATGACATTGTGGAACTTAACGCTTCAAGTCTATCAAAAAATAATACAAGTTCACAAAGCATACGAACGCATATATTTATTTTAAATAACTCTAAACGAAAATTGTTAAAAATAGAATGCATTATTGAGTAGATTTATTTCTGTGTTAATCACGCGTCCGACAGTTTTGAAATTGATTGAAAAGAAAAACATTTACATTTACAACGAAGAAAGCATCACTATAAAAAAGGCATTCGTTATTTACATATTATAAATAACAACCATGACACAAAAATGATTTCTCTAAAACTAAGTAACTATCATCACGCTGTTTTCCCGAAGGTAGGGAGACAGAAAGAATGGACCGCCACACTGTTCTTTTCTGACATACTTCTTTCGTTTCCTCGATATTCATTGATTGTTTCATGTACGCACGTCGATTTCTCCGACTTCTCACGTCGCCAACATTTAACATCTGATTGATTTGATCGTCCCACGTTTTGGACGGTTTTTAAAACGCTTCACGGAATGGCACCAGCCTATATATCTGAACTTAGTGTTTTTGATAGCCCTAACTTGCGGCAGTCTACGCTTCGATCAGCAAACTCCTCGGCAATAGGCAGATTGGTTGAGCCAAAGTGCCACCCCCAGACAAATTTTGGAGATCCGGCTTTCGCAGTGGCAGGTCCGTCCGCCTGGAATATGCTTCCTGTACGCCTCAGATGCATTGACAATCCGATAGATTTTAAATCTCACCTAAAAACCCACCTTTTCAAAATATCCCAAAACATGTAAACAACGGTTATCTGATTGATGTTGTCACATGCAGCTCTCATGACTAAAAACACTGTCAAAGCGCCCTTGAGGTGAGCTCTTCACGAAAACGGCGCTATACTAATTCTTCTTCTTCTTCTTCTTTTGATAGATCTGACGATCTGTGACACAGAAATCATATCTCGTCGGATGATGAGATCCAGCTGTCCCTCCATCTCTTAGGCGGTCTTCCAGGTGGGCGGTGTCCGGAAGGGATTTCATAGGCGGCTGTATATGCGAGTCTGTCACCATCCATTCGGGCTACATGGTCCCTCCAGTATCTTCTTCTGGATCTACTCCACTGAACGATATCCTCTATTTCGCAGGTTTTCCTTATGTCTGCGTTGCGGACACGATCTCGGAGGGTTTTTCCAGTAATTGATCTTAGGACCTTCATCTCCGATGTTCTAAGTAGTCCCTTGGTTCGCACAGTGTCAGCTCGCGTCTCTACAGCGTACGTCATGATGGGTCGCACGCATGTTTTGTAGATTCTGATCTTGCTATACTAATTAGCCTAATTATTACTATTATTATTGCATCGTTACTAGTCAGAGCCAATAAAGCATGTTTCTACGACCGTGCTTTCAGCGTTGTGGGTCCGTTGCCTTGGAATACCCTCCACGTTAGTATTAAGTATGAGGATAGTGACGTTAAATTTAAGAGACTACTAAAGACTATTCGGTCATTCTTTTCTTAGTACGCCCATGGAAAAAAACGTTTAACAAAATGGCACACTTGAAATATAAATCATTATTAAATAATTAGAACCAGTAACAACCTGTGAAATATTCACGGAAGTAAAGATTTTCTACCCTTTTAAAATTTGGTTCAGTATACAATCGTAATCATTATTAAGTTTTAACCTTTAAATATATGTTTTCGCACACATTAAAAATTTCCTAATTAACAACACCAAATTATTCTCATTTTGTTTTCTACACTTCTGTCATACAATAATAATTCGAAATAACCCAGAAACGTTTGTGGGCATGCGCATAGTGCACATTTCAAATTACTTTCAGAGAGAAGTATTCCTCTCTCGCTCTCTTCTATTCAAAATATTCTCGTACTCTTTCTTGATGGCATTCTCGTTTTTGCCTATTTTTATTATGAAAATTACTTTCTTCATTCTTTCTTTCAATGTGTCCAAACCATCTTTGGATTTATTTTTTATAATTTGAATAATTTTATTGCGGCGTCTAAATAAAATAATTTGTAGTCCACATTCCATTGGCGTTAATGGTAATCTAGTTCCATTTTCACATACCTAAGGAACCCGCTACCTACAGATCGGCATTGATAGAAAAATAACACAACATATCTACATAATAATAATAAATAATTCTCTTGTTTATCGAGCGGTCTCGTTGAGAAGAACGCTCAACGGCAATTATTATGATGATTAAAGCCATTGAGACCACATCGTTACGGCAACCTCCCAATCAGCTGCTCCATACATATTCATGGACCGCGCGCAAGGTCACTCGACTCGAGTTCATAGAGTGGAATATTCAATATTTGCTTATTGGCAATCTCTGCGCGCTCTGGCATGCCAGGCGCGGTTTATAGTCCAACACACTACTAGACAACTCAGACAAACTGGTGTAGTAAAACCGTTGAGTATATCATTAGGCAACTCGTAAGATTATGGCACACAAATATGTGATTCTATGTTTCTCTAAAACCCCAATGAACAAACTTTAAAAAAAATCTTTAAAACAAAGAGATGAAAACGCGCATTTTCTAAGAGTTTTCATATTCATATTCAATTTATTTATTCAAAAAATTATAAACATTACAGAGTAACAAATCCAATTCGTTTAAAATCACAATATACAGAAATAAAATTAACAATTAAAAAAAAAGAATTACAAATAATTTAATAAGAAAACAAATGAGAGCAAGTAAGAAAAAAAGAAAAACAGGAGACAATTAATAAAAAATATTCGAGAACAGTTTGGTAAAGATAAACATTTTTGTACAATAAGAAGAGAAGCAAATAGCAATTTAATACATAAGATATAGATGCTTTCTGAGGGTAGCCTCACTATCGTGAAAATTGTCCACATCCGAAGAGATGCGGTTTAATGATTTAATGTTAGTTTTATTGTACAGGATGCGGCAGCATAACTTCCTTTTTTCAAAACTTAATAAAAACCCATTGTATGAATCCGAAAATTATTATTTGTTTTTATATAATGTAGGCACATACCTAAAGTTTTGTTCTACTTTATTTTCGAAGATCAAATCAGGTAGGTGACGTACCCCATTCTCCACAGAGGGTAAACCGATTTCTGGCGTTTGTCATGACTCTTGCCAGCATATCAGGCGTTATCTTGGCAATTTCTTCCTGGATGTTGGTCTTCAAATCTTTTAGGGTTCCTGGACGGTTCACAAAAACACGGGATTTCAACAAAAAACATAGAAAAAAATCAGAAGGGGAAAAATCCAAATCGCCCCTAATTGAGATGAGGCGCTCTGGGAAGTGTTCCCTCAAAACAACCATCCCGTGACAGAATACGAGAGTGACATGTTTTGTCTAGCAAGGAGATTATCAAATCTAGCCAACATCATTAATCGATATATTTATTGTTTCTTGAAGTAAAACTCCGTATTGAATAATCATAACGAATGAAAACGTCCGATTTCTAGAACTTTTAATATATTTTATGGAAATGAATGACATGGAGTGGCGACCGAGACCGGCCGCAGACACCCGGGCAGACTACAAGCAAGATGGTCTGATGACATATTAAAGTGTGGCAGGAGGTCAATGGCATAGGTGATGAGGGATTGAAAGTTGTGGAAGTCCGGAAGGAAGGTCTATGTCCAACATTGAACGACTAACGGCTGATAATGATGATGAAATAATTATTTCCACTTTGTATGCATAAAATCGATATATTTTTTAAATTGTCGAGTGTTGGTGCATTAGTTATCAAAATGATATGGATGTACGGAACGAATACAGCTGTACGACAGGATCATTGACACTTGACTCGTGGAGAATCGTGATCTCACGGGGTCAGCGGGGTCTGTGTTTTAATCGTTCAATTAAACTCCCTGGCCATTCTCCGACCAATTAGGCATTTCATTACATATTGGCACACGTCAATTGATTTCATTTTGCTCTTAAACTAGTGCAACCACGGAGTTCTGAGAATTTCAACAATTTTCTCATTGCGCTGTTCCACAAGTTAAATGCAGTCAGATGTACAATATACCTGTATATCGTAAAAGCAATACGGTTTGATTATATGATATGAATTGGCAGGGGATAGTGATTATGATTGGCTCGATATTGATATTACAATTTTGCATATAATATCAAAATCTATTTTGAAACGTAACAAATTAATTAAAACAAAAAACCATCACGCCTTTTCCCCGCAGGGGTAGGCAGAGAGAATGGAGCGCCACACTAATCTATCCTGACATACCTCTCTAGCTTCCTCCTAGTTCATACAGCGAGTCTTACTACTTCCGACTTCTAGCGTGACCAATCTTTAAAATTTGATTAATTTGGTCATACCATGTTCTCCTCGGTCTACCTTGACTCCGTACTCCATTTAAACCGTGAACATATACCGTGAACATATACTATTATTTCTTCACCCATGCGCTCCATATGTCCAAACCAACGCAGCAATCCTTTCATAATTTTGTTCATCTCGTATGTAACTTCTTCCGCTCTACATTCCTTTCTAATATCAGCATTTGAGATTCTGTCGTAAATCGTTCTACCACACATACGTTTTAGGGACCTCATCTCTACCGCATTTATTCTGCTCTCATCTTTATTCTGCCAGTTCCATGCTTCGCTTCCATACATAAGGGTTGGGGCCAGAACTCCATTGTGAACGGCCATTTTCGCTTTCATTGATAAATTCTTGTTTCCAAGAACTATTTTTAAAGCTCCATTAGCTTTGTTACCCGCACCAACCCTTCTACTCCTCAAGTAGCCGACAATTGAAATTTGATTGCTTTGATTGTGCCACGTTTTCCTCTATATTTAGAAGAAATATGATAACTGGTCTTCTCCGCCGTGAGCGGCCCGGGCGGTTTACTCGGTAAACAAGGATAGCAAGGAGCTGCGAAAGCTATAAATAACATCTGATATCGTAATTTTGCGATTATTGATCCGACAAAATAGCACGCAAAAATAAAATCTGGAAAGAAGCGAGTGAAATTCAAAACATAAGTGATATAAATTCATGCCAATTTTCGCAAAAGACATTACAATAACATAATAATAGTTTAAGGTACAATATTTTATATCTGAGAACAAGTAAAATACCAGGAAAGCATGAGAGATGGTTTGACTTTAGGAAGACTAGATATTTTCTAAAGTCAACAGTATTTGTTTTTTCAAAGTATTTTCACTAGTATGAAAGACGTCGATTTCTAAGATGATCGTGATCAGCAGACTTATTGTTCTTCCCATCGGCATCACAAGAGGCAAGTCGATTCTTGCGACCGGCAGATGGAACAATCTATGCTGTCGAAGATACATGCCGGGAATAAAAAGACCCACACTCTCCAACACAATGATAAAGATATGGGTAATGGGAAACCCGTTTCTTCGGAACTGTAGATATTTGGTCCACAACATACTGGCTCATGAAAGATATCTTGGAATTTGTTACTCAAACCTCTCCAGCATAAGCATCGACGACCTTCGAGGCAAAATGGCAATATTTTCTTTATTAAATGTATGAAATTTGAAATTTCGCATATTAATAATAAAAACCTAGCTTTAAACAATTAAGAAATTTTAGAAATTTAAAAAGCCATAAAAAATAATGAAAATATAATAAATAACCAATTAAATGATTAAATTCAATTCCCATGCTCGATATGTTCCCGTTACATCTCCCCTCTCCTCAATCCTAATTATATCCCTTCCACTCGATATGTTCCCGTTACATCTCCCCCCTCCTCAATCCTAATTATACCCCTTCCACTCGATATTTTCCCGTTACATCTCCCCTCTCCTCATCCTAATTATACCCCTTCCACTTTTATACATAACTCGATCTCAATTTAGTATATAAGTGACCGCTCTGTTTTATTTGATTGTTAAATTTGTATACATTGATAAAGGTTAATTGTAACCGAAACATGTCCGAGTTCAGTGAAAATAAAAAGTATTGTAATAGTGATAATAATAATAATAATAATTATTATTATTATTATTATTATTATTATTATTATTATTATTATTATTATTATTATTATTATTATTATTACACTAAAGATCAGACTAGCGATAAGGGAAACGTTTATAACCGTTATAAGCTGCTTGTACCTGAATTAATTTTGAAAACCATAACACAACTTAATTACAAAGCGTTCTAATCACGACCACCTCTAATATGATTTCCGTTCCGGTTATCAAAGGCGGGTTTTACACTATTATTAGTAGGAAGAAGAAAGAACAACTTTCTCAGAATCGATTTGTTTATATGTTTACTTACAATACGGGCGTACAATTAGCGTTGGAAAGGCGATTATTAACTCACTCGTAATGTGGATGTTGCTTTGGTATAAAAAGATCAATAACCGCTCGCCTAGCGATAAAAACAATATAAAAGTATACATACCCGCTTTTGATATACAGCCACCACAAATTGTTCCGATCCGAGGTTGTGACGCGAATTCGCTACACTTGCGTTCCCCAACCCTGTAACAAAATGAAGAATTTGTTATTGAATGACGTCATAAAGCAGAAAATAACTAACTTTTAATAAATATAACTGCACTTAGTATTTTTGACAACACTTTATTACACTTTTTACAGACATGTTTCAGTTGTGACCCAACCTTTTTCGATATACAAAATTTTAAGCAACTACTAACTAACTTTTACACAACATTTTGAATGTATACAAATTCTTGTAGACAAATACTGGATTTTACCCATTGCGGATAAATTATTATTTTATAAGGATTAATTGTATCTCAATAGAGACGAAGATGTAAATGTTTTTTTCTGGGAACAGAATATGGTGACCGAGGCGCTTACAGGACTTATGACCTGTCATTGGTTGGGTTGAGCGATCGCTTTATGTTTAACAACATTCCTCATTCCGCACTTCTTACACTTTATTACACTTTTCACAGACATGTTTCAGTTGTGACCCAACCTAACTTTGAACTAACTAACCAACCATCACGCCGTTTCCTTGGAGGGGTAGACAGAGGATGGACCGCCATACTGCTCTGTCCTGACATACTTTCCGAGCGTTCTCTACATTCGTACACTGAAAAAAGCACGCTCGTCGAATTTACTGGCTTCGAATATGGCCACATTTTAGTATTTGATTAATTTGATGAGGCCATGCTTTCTTTGGACGTCCACGGCTTTTCTTTCCACTCACACTGCTAGTATGCAACATTTTAAACATTCTCCTCTCGTCCATTCGTTCCATGTGTCCAAACCATATCAGGGATCCTTTTTTATAACAGCTTCGGGTAAGTAGTGGGTAACCTACTATGTCTTTATTTAACTATAATAATAATAATTAGGCTAATTTGTATAGCGCCGTTTTCGTGAATAGCTCACCTCAAGGGCGTTTGGGACGCAACTGGGAGTTTGTTCCTTTTTATAAGCATTGACAATCACTGTATGGTACCCAACAATAAATAGTGTTATAAATAGGATCTTATTGTAATTTTACTTATGATGCAATCATCTGCTTTACGTTTCTTTCTTATTTCGTTGTTCGGTATTCTATCATATATATTATTTTCCCGCACAGACTTTGCATTGATCTCATTTCAGCGGCATTTATCCTACATTTATCCTTCTTTTACCAGCTCTAAGCTTCACTTCCATTAAAAAAAAAAACAGAAAATATTTCTAACAATAAATGTTATTGGGGCCACGCTAATTCGACCGGAATGCCTAATTCGTTACATGTATGCCGAACAATGCAGGGAGAAATATACCAATGCTGCAATCAGAAGGTGAACGAAATGCGATGGTACAAATTTACAAAGCACGTAGAGGAACATACACGATCAAAATTATTAATGGTTTCTTGGAAATTTCTTGGAAACTGTAAAACTCCATATTAAATATTTAATATTGATGAATTGTAAAAATGTGATCACTGAGAAGAATGTGCGGGAAAACGATATATAATAGAATACCGAACGACGAAATAAGGAAGAAATGTAAGTCAGATGATTGCATCATAAGTAAAATTAAAAAAGGATCCCTGAGATGGTTTGGACATATGGAACGAATGGACGAGAGAAGAATGGTTAAAATGTTGAATACGAGCAGTGTGAGTGGAAAGAGAAGCCGTGGAAGACCAAGGAAAGCATGGCATGACCAAATTAATCAAATACTGAAAGGCCGCAACATTCGCAGTCGGAAAAATCGACGAGCGTGTATATTACGATGCATAAATGTGGAGGAATCTAGAGAAGTATTTTGGGACAGAACGGTATGGCGATCCATCCTCTGCCTATTCCTCCGGAAAAAGGCCAGATGGTTAGTTTGTTGGTTATATTGATGAAAACGTCCGACTTAATATTTTTTTATTAGGGCAAAGAACTTTTAAAACGAAATATCAATAACTATTTCTAATATTGCATACAATACCCTGTATATGTTATACGAGTATATGTATAGGTAAAAAAAAATACAAAATGACGAATGCCAACATCGGTTGGCGTCATCAGGTCACAAACAACTGGCGAAACAGCTGTCGCGACATTCTCAAAAAGTGTATAAAAATAAATAAATAAATGTGATATCATTACATGTTGTAAATTTAACAATTGATACAATTAAGAGAGGGTCACTAAGATGCTTTGGACATATGGAACTAATGGATGAGGAAAGAATAGTTAAAAATAAGCCAAGGAATGCCAAGGAAGACACAGGTAGACCAAATTAATCAATTACTGAAAGGTGGCCATGTTCGAAGTCGGAACAAGAGTTATGTTAGGATGGAACAATGTGGCGGTCTGTGGTACTCCTAGTGTGGTGGCTAGTTAGTTATTATGGTTTGTGTTCAAAGTTCCTGCGTGCTTAGTACGTGGTATGTCGCGATGAGGTACACGTGGTACATCACGAAGGAATTATAGCTCTAAATGAGATACAACAATCGTTAGTTAGGTAAAAGTGGCACATGAGAACATGGTGATGTCTCGAGGACCGTGATCGGTGTCGGGTGCCGAAGGCGTAAGCGCCTTGAACGAACAATACTATATTCCGCAGCCGGATAACCGCAAGCGCGATTATTACACCGGTAAATTTATCCGTGTATCATCTACGGTATCACGTTAATGATTAAGTTTTCAAAAGTTTTTTTAAAGGTATCAGATAGAATTTTTTATTTATTATATAAACAACACATTATAGGACAAGAAAAAGAAGCATATACAATTATTATAGAACATTCAGAAAATAATAAAAACAAAGACTTAAAAACTTAAAAAAAAAAATTATAAAAAATTTATTTATTATTATTTCGTATCTCCTGGTCTGAGAAGATGGCAGCAAGCTGCCGAAACCGGTCGGCGATAAGCACAAGTGGAAGCACACTAAATATATAAAGAAATTTTGTATATATTTTTTTTGTTTTCATTATTTAAAATGAACTTCTATCAAGAAATTTCAATTAAAAATATTAATTACTTAAAAACTTCCTTATTAACTATTAAAATATAGGTACTATAAAACGCTATTTACGGTATCACAATTTTATTTTTTTATATTTTTCGCGACAGCTGTTTCGTCAACCTATGTCAAAGTCATCAGGTATTACAATAATTTTTCAACTTATAAAATTATTGTAACACCTGATGATGTCAACAAAGGTTAACGAAAAAGCTGTCGCGAAAAATAAAAAAAATTGTGCTACAATAAAGAGGGTTTTATATTTTAGCAGTTTATAATGTTGAAGTATCCTAGTGTTTCGGCCAAAAAAATTGACTATTTAAAAACTTCCTTGATTTTGAGTTCCACTTAGATACATCGTTCACGCCTACTTTCTTTATTTGTTCGTTCAATACGGCTAAACCATCAAAATATAATTCAGTTCAGTTTAGATAGAAATATGGCAGGAAAGATAAGTGTGGCAGTGCATTATTTCTGCATACCCCTTCGGGGAGACGGCGTGATGGTTAGTTATATAATTCAGTCCGCAACAGTTAATTAAAGTAAACACATATTAGAATAGCACAACGAATTAATAATAAGAATGCGTAAAACTGGAATATAACAGTTTTTTGTAGTGTAATTACCACAAACTTTTCTTGCTTAAAATTCAAGATTCGCAAATTAAATATTTGATAAGAGTTGATTCCCACAGATGAATGATACGAGACATGTAAAAGTCCGATTATAGATAAAGCCAATAGCAAAATTACATTAGAGAAGGTACACCATTAACGCTGGAGAATTATGAGAAGACAAGAGGCGTGAAATTGAAAGTGTACAAAATATTTACATTACTTACAAGAGTACCTACATACCGGGCTACGATGAGTGTGGATGTAGGTGTTGTTTGATGAATGGATACCACGGAACAGACATGCCTTCCATGCCGTGTATTTAGATATCTGGCTTTTACCCAATTTACATTCGGATAACGTGACGATATTGCTTTAAACATGCAGAAGAAAAAAATGCAATATTTTACACAAAAAAAATAAAAAAATACGAATGTACATGTACACACGCAATAAATAATTGTTTTTGTAAATAGGTTAATTTTATATATTGGTCAATTACAAGCGCATAGATTTTATTTCCTACAACAAAATATTATATTATACTTTATCGATATCTTGACAACACGCGAGGGTTGCTAGGTTTATGGCATACAATTCAGGGTGCACAAGTATCATAATGTGGCTGTGATCACTTATGGCCTGGAAACCATTGCGCCAACTGCCAATACGGTATAAAAACTAAAATGTGCGCAAAGGTCCATGTTAGGCGTATGTCTAAAAGACAAAATAATAAATGAAGAAATAAGACGCCGAACAAAAGTCATAGGCATAATGGACCTTGTCGCTAAGCAGAAATGACAGTGGGCAGGTCATGTCGCCAGACAGGGAACAGAGCGATGGGCACCCAGAGTCCTCAAATGGAGACCATGGGATAGAAAAAGAGGGTGGGCCGACCCCAAAAAGATGGGCCGATGACATTATCCCTGTCGCGGGTAGAATGTGCTAAAGAAAAGCCCAAGATAGAATGGAGTGGAAGAAAATGGAGGACGCCTATATCCAGCAGTGGAAAGATGACTGAGGAAGAAGAAGAGAAGTATCATAAAGCTAGACCAGAGACCAAAACAATCAAGACCCTGTACGCGTCTAGACCAACCGGAGAAAGACCTCTTGAAAGGCCTAGACAATGCCTAATGCATAATTTTTCTGACTGATCTGGCTAGGTTGGGCAAATCAGACTGCTGGAAGCAAAAGGCGCATGATCGAGGAGCTTTGAGGAAAATCATCAAGGAAGCTAAAACTCTTCAAGAGTTGTATGGCCATAGAAAGTAAGCGAGTATCATAAAATGGAACATCGCTAAACTTCTAAAAATTAAATAGTCCATTGTTTTGGCCGAAACACTATGATATCTTAACATTTTAAACTATTGCTGAATAGACTATGTTTTTTGTATCACAATTGTATTTCTTTTAACGCGACAGCTGTTTCATCAACCAGTGTTGACATCATCGGGTGTTACAATAATATATCAAATGTCAAATTTTCGTGATTTTTCGAATCTTGATGTGTATTTGTTCCTATGTCAATTTGAATAATTTCTTTGATATAAATCTGACATTTGATATATTATTGTAACACCTGATGATGTAAAGATTGGTTGATTAAACAGCTGTGGCGTAAAATAAATCAAAGTTTATTCATTAACAGTTGTAAAAATTATATATAATTTGGAATTTAAAGCATCCGTTGTTGGTATAATAACAGTGTTATCTTGTAGATAATGTATGATTTAATCACATTATACAATAGGTAAACATTATTATTATTAGAATACCCGCTGGCCGGATGTCTAGGACTCGAACCCCATACACAACACGAATACTGATCGCCCGACACATTGTGTGACTCTGTATTTGTAAACAACACACGAGATCAAATATAAGCGTCTTACTTTGTACCTAGTCGGAAAAGAGATAGTGTCTTGTTGCCCATAACACTGATAAATAATGTCAAATGAAATCCATAAAACATGGGTGTGTCCCCTCAAGTTCAGAGAAACAGCGCGTAGAAAATCTCCTACCAATTTTATGAAAGTAGTTTTCAAGTGGACTTATATCGACTGAACCAAAGATGGCAGCGTACAATGGAGTTCTAGTACCGACCCTATGTATGAAAGTAAAGATAAGATAATTAAGATAAGTGCCGTAGAAATGAGGTCACTAAGAAGAATGTGCGAAAAACAACGTATGATAGAATAATGATTAAATAAAAAAGGAATTAATAAAGGGTCACTGAGATAGTTTAGACACATGGAACGAATGGATGAGGGAAGAATGGTTACAAATATATATAGAAGTAGTGTGAATTGAAAAAGATGTCGAGGAAGGCCAAGCAAGACATGGCGTGACCAAATTAATCAATTATTGAAAGGTGGCCATGTTCGAAGTATGAACAATCGACGAGCGTGCATATCACGATGTGTAAATGTAGAAGATATGCGAGAGTTGTCAGGATAGAACAGTGTGGCGTTCCATCCTCTCTGCCTACCTACTCCGTGGAAACGCGTGATGGTTAGTTAGTAACATGAAAACTGTACGAGTGTCTCCCACGTTAGAAAATACGTATTGCTAACTGTACATTAAAAAGGCAATTTAGGAAAGTATGTACGATTTGTTAACGTGAATAAAGCAACAAAATAAAATGTCGGAACTTAGCGGCAAATTTTGGAACCTAATCTTCCATTCTTCGAGATGGCCGTTTTCCAAACAAAGAAAACAAAGGGGAATTTACTGCACTACTTGCTGCACGTAACGAGGCGACTAACTAGAAATGATATCTTCTAATGTAGCGCAAAATCATTTCACACGCGGAGAGAACAGAGAACATCATCTGGCGGCCAACACAAAAGGAAACAATTTGATATGTGCCCGGAGCAATCGTGTGAATGGATTCGTCAGTGAGAGTATATATGACATTCGTACCGCGCTGTGCTTGAAGGTGGATTCGTTCCCACTGGCGCAGACACGAGACACGAGCCTCGGGTATCTTCGGCTGACCACCACGTCTTAATGAAAACGACTTGGAAAAAAACAATAAATCTAATTAGAAAGGTTTCTCTTTTGCTATCTCAGTGAAGATTCCTTATGTATATGTTAGTGGGACACAAGTATCGGCATGATTTATAGATTAATCTATTCGAATTTAGTCAAAATTATTTATTTCAAATTAAGAATTACAATTCTGCCGCGTCGTCAGTAGCTCCATCCTCGACCTAAATAATTCACAGAGAGCCTTAGTAAAGTTACCCGTAAACAAATATATACCTTACAAAAGGTTTAACGGTATACTCCAATACAATATAATGTGTGTGGTCTGAAAACGTGTAACGAATAAACCAAAGGTCCTCAAACTTTATTTGTCCCGTAGACTACGTGTCGTTATTTTCTGTTTTGTGTGGTTCCCCTGGTTTCTTAACCTCCCTACCTTTGGGTTATTTTCCGAGAAACGTGCAATAAATCAGGTTTTTTTATTATTGAAATTTAATTATATATTAATTCAATTTTTTAAATTACGAAACGTCAAATACTCGGCCGCACACTTCGCCTGGCCTTTGTAAGACTATCATATTTATGAAGACTTGTACTCGAGTGTTGTTGGCACACGCGCGTATCCGTAACAGTTTGTACATTTTAGGTACATTACTTTTTCTCAAGAGCGTACGTGATACGGGATAGCGCAGAATGGTAGTCACAGTGAACGTATCACGTACGTTCAAATACGTAGGGTGGTTAATAAAGAATTTTTTTACAAATCCAACAACTATAATTGTGTTATCATGGAATTTATGTGTATTACAATATACGTTAGTAGGTATTATCTGTGAAGTGGATAATACCATTTGCGGGAAGCCAAAATTTTGGTGACGGCCTGCCTACATAGGATCTACTTTCGTGGACCCCCATTTACATCTCATGCATCACCATTTTTTTTCATTGACATGGACCACTTGCAGATCAGAATCGACCCCTGGGGGTCGTTGTAGACCACTTTGGGAATAACTGGAATGAACTAATGATCACAACTCATAATAATATTACGAAGTAAGAATAATACGACACAAAGGAGCTCGTTGGGAAATCGTTTCAGCGAAAACTTCGACGAAATTAGTACGTGTTTGCTGTTCGTTCTCTTTTCGCTATGCTTTTAAAACGTAATCGGACGAAGGTCTCCAGCCCAGGCGTGATATTTATTTTGTCATCGTTAACAAAATGCGTAAACCGTACAAGCGGCTAGCCTCAAACAAAAAAGATAATCATTTTACTAGCTGGTAACTGCTGCTAACGATGGAACGGCGATTTTTCATTACACCATCATTCAATTATTGCGAAAAATTAAGTACATTTTTGAAAACGAGAGCAATAACCTCTTGTAAAAAGAGCCTTATTAATTTTTTTTTCTATATTCACCTTCACTTTGTATTGTATTATCATACTTTATTATTATTTCTTCAACTGCAGACATATTTCGGTCATTCTTCTATGCACAAATTTTAACCTAATATAATACAAAGTGCGTTTCTATTTATTCAACCATAATTCATAATTAATACGAATGTAAACGTCTGTTTTCTAGAATTTTTATTACATTATATGGGAATGACATGTTTCCCCTTTAAGGCATTATTAACTATTCAAATTAGATAATGCCTTAGAAAGGTGAAATATGTCATTTCCATAAACTATAATAAATCTTCTAGAAAACAGACTTCGTTGATTTGGATATATGGAACGCATGGATGAAGGAAGAATTGTTAAGAAAGCACATAATGGAGTACGGAGTCATGTGAGACCGAGGAAAACTTGGCATGACCAAATTAATCAAATTTTCTAAGGTCGGCAGAGTCGACGTGCGTGTATGATTCGCTGTATGAATATGGAGGAATCTAGAGAGGTCCGTCAGGATCGAGTAGTGTGACGGTCTATTATCTCTGCCTACCCCTTCGGAAAAACGGCGGGATGGTTTGTTGTTGATGTTGAAAACAGACGTTTTCATTCGTATTAATTATTTAATATGGAATTTTACATCACTGTTCAAGAAACAATAATAATTCACTTGAATTAAGAATCTAACGAGATATATTTTTAACACGTCAAATGATAATTTGATACTGACATTGGTGGGTAGCGTTAACTGGGGGTGCAAGAGAACCCCGTAGCAAAAGTAGTAGCCGCTAGGGGTAGCGTTGTCAATAGACGCACCCGGTCGGTAAGCAGTGTTCGATTTCACATCACCCTCGTCTGTACATGCAGTTCATAAATTTGCTTTTAATACGCGTTTGTTGAAAGTTCAAGGTTAAATCTCAAATAAATTTTATACTTATTTTTTGTATGTTTTCATATAATATTATCATTTATTGTTATTATTATTCTGTTATCAGAAAGGAACGCATATCGGAAAAAAGCATTTTGAACAAAATTATGAAAGGATCAGTGCATTGGATTGGACATATATAACGCATGAATGACGAAAAAATGGTTAAGAAAGTATACGTTTATGAGGTTTTAATTTACTATGAAGTCGAGGAAGACAGAGGAAAATATGGCGTGACCATGTTACCAAATTTTAAAAGTTGGCCATGGTCGAAAGAATCGAAGTGCGCCCATGACTAAAAGTGGAGGAAGCTAGACAGGTGTGTTAGAATAGAGTAGTGTGGTGGTACATTCTTTCTGTCTTTCTCTTAGAAAACGGTGAGATGGTTTGTTGTTGTAGTTGTTAAAAATATTATACATAAAATTGATTGTATAATCCATTGTTCTGGCGGAAACACTTTGATGTTTCAAAATTATTAACTGTTTAAATAAGAAAAACTTTGTTATAAATATCACAATTTATAACTTTCTTATTAACATCAGTTGATTTTAAGACCCGACGATGTTAACATCGGTTAGCGAAACAGCTGTCGCGACAAAATATAATCTATTGTGATATTTATAACAAAGTTTTTTTTATTTAAACAGTTAAAACTGATTGTTTTACTTCGCTTCCCAAATATTTTTCGTACAATGATTTGATTTAATGTACAAGATTCGTCGAATTGTTTTATTATGTATACGCATACAATGTGTTAGTATTTAACACATTGTATGCGAGGGCTTTTGTGCTAGAAAATTTACTGTAAATTAAGATCAATATATCACTGTTCCATTGTTAAAGTATTTCTAGTTCCAGATTTATTTTGAAACTGTGATCATCTAGCGTGGGCCCCAAAAACTTTCCTCGAAATCTTCCGTTCCAAGATAAAATATCATATGGTAAAAAAAAATCTGTTTAAATTTCGTGAGTCACGCATTATTGCGTTTACCGCGCACAATGTGTTAACCGTTTTTTTTTAAACTTAAACTAATAACACTGGAAAAATATTAGTATTTTGATTCACATATAAATCTTACATAATTGTTATTTCACATGATTAAAATATATTTATATTTATAAAGATCTATTACGAGATCAATAAGATCAATGTATTCAAAAAGAAAAAAAACAAGAGTTAGTTTGATATAATCATTCTAATAAGGAAAATGAGTCGCTGCTTGGTTCACACGGCGCTATATACTTATACGATAATAAAAACAATGCATTGCGTGCACTTTCTCGATAATGCAGTTTACAAAGGTAACCATAATTCGAGTAATGAAAAAAAAAAGAAAATCATGATAATCCATGGACTTGCAACTCTCGGAAGCAAGTGAAAGTTTACAACGAGAACAATTCGCCACTTGTAAACGTAGACAATCGAAGATCAGTTTGTAAATAATAAATCAATAATTTATCTCGACGTTTCACTATTTACGACAAAAAAAAAACATGCAACAAACAAAATACTATTTTGACAGCCGATTAAATATGTTCAATTTCATTTCTTTAGTGGTGGCCCATCCTGTTAGTTATATTAATTTAATTATATAAATAATTCTGACTTTACAGTATATTTCCCAATGTAACCAAGAGCTTCTTATTTTATTGTGCCTTCTGCATTGCAGAACTTGTTATATCTAATAATCTTCCCGAACTAATAAGTTAGCAATCACACAGAACTCAAATACGTAGTATTAAAAGGAAATATATTACAAAAAAATCGTATGTTTTTGTCTTATGATGCGGGACTATATTGTCTGAGATTATGGGTAGGTCCGTGTCTCGTGATATACTCTTCGATTTACGTTTCAGAGATCGTTGCAGGCCGAACAGGATACCACGAGGCAAGGACCTACTGAAGAAACCCAGAATCTCTCTCTCTCTCTGGTTTCAATCCTGGGATTGGTTTGCAGCAATTTCCTCTATTATTCTCTTCCATTCTTCCCTGTCTTGTGCGGCTCTTTTTAAAGCTGCATATGATGAGCAGCGCACGTCCACCAACAGGTCCTCCAGGTACCCGCTGTCTGGGCGTTCCCAAGAGTTTGTCCCCTCGGTCATACCCTCCATTATGGCATGCAAGAGGCCTTCTTGTCGTATTACATGGCCGATCCATCTTGCACGCCTTACGGACAAGGACCTGAGCAGGTGCCTTCCTCCTTCGATTCTTTGGAGAACCTCCTCATTTGTAATGTGGTCTTTCCAGGAAATTCCTAATAGTATTCTATAAGACCACATCTCAAAAGCCTCTAGTCTCCGTTTATCTCTTTCGGATAGGCACCATGTCTCGCAGCCGTACATCAAGAAACTCCATACATATAGGTCTTTATGAGGAGTATTCTCAGTTTTAGGTCTATATTATTCGATTATTTTCGACCTTTTATTAAATGCAAGCCTAGCCTGATGTATACGGCTGTCGACCTCGCTCTTAGACCGACCGTCCCATGTTATTTTGCTCCCGAGGTAGACAAACTCCTTGGTGTTCTTTAGTGGAACTCCTGACATCACTACTCTCATCTGATGTTGCGTTCAGCCTACAGTCAGCAGCTTTGTTTACCCAGAATATAATGTATAATTTTACCAACCATGACAATCTACCCACATGAACCAGGACGTTTCTGTGTTAAACAACAATATCAACAAGCCATCACACCGTTTTACCGGAACGGTAGTAACATACACGCACGTGGATTTTTCCGACTTCTAGCATGGCCGACCTGCGTTGAACATAATAATAAAATAATGAACACGTTTGCTACGAAACATGCTGGTGCATTAGTGCCGAGAATGTTAATACATCAAGTCATTGTTGACACCGATAGGCGAAGAAGGTGAGCGGTTGTTTAGATAGGGAAGAGCGCGGAGAGTCCGGAGCACAGATCAATGCAGTCTATTTTGGCACGCAACTCGGGCGCGCCGAGCCGCGCTAGCAGGTCCACAATGCGGTAGCGACAACACTAACAACTTCCATTGAAACGTTTACTACAAGCAAGGCTATTAATAATTTACAACTAAATGAAAATTGACGGAGATTCGCGTGTCAAGCTAAATATACTTAAACTTGCACTGCATACAATCGGCACACCCGCCAAGGGTCAGTATAAACTGGTTCACTTGGAAAAAATTTAATTGATCCATTTCCACCTAGCAATCGATAATTGAATTTTTTTTAAATAACGCATAAAATAATAAAACAACTTCGTTAATCTCGGGTACGTTAGTGTTTTAAGTTAATCTCTTCGATCCAAGGGCTAGTCGATGCAACGATCTCAAAAAGGTCGGTCGCAGAGACATTTAAACAAGATTTAAAAATTATATTCTACTAACCGTGAAATACATTATATGCACAATGATGAACATGCTTTCAATCGAAATATACGTAAAATATGAGAACTTCTAGAATGTCATGTTAACGAAAAATATTTAAATATTATTTTCATTGAAATAACCTCCAAAATGCTATTTTTGTAGATAAATTTAATTGATATTGTATTAATCTTTGGTTCATTGGCGCATCGAATCATGTAAACTATGTGTTTTGGAATTGTACTCTGTGTTAATATCTAAATTTATTTTATCGTTACGTTTTACTATTTCTGGTTCCGTTTACATCGTTAACATTTACTTTCTTTACCGTTATTTCTTCATTCATTCTTTCCATGCATCCAAACTATCTTATTGTTCCTTTGCATTACTTTGTTCATAACACTTTCATACCCCGCGAAGACAAACGAAACAGGGGGAGACCCCCCACACGATGGTCCGATGCCATTACAAGAATTGCTGGCGATTGGATGCAAAGCACAAGATAGGGATACGTGGAGAAGTATGGGGGAGGCTTGTGTCCTGCAATGGACGACAACGGCTGTCTAAGTAAGTAAGTAAGCAACACTTTCATTTGCACTGCATTCACTTCTTTTATTTTCATTCGACACTCTATCATACACAGATTTTCCATACATTTGTCAAAGAGATCTCATTTCTACTGCATTTATTATAATTTCTTTCTTCTTTTGCTTGCTACTGGCTTCATTTCCATACATAAGGGTTTATACACTCATTTATTATAGATATAATTTATAAATTTAGAAGTAAAAGAAGTTATGACTTGATGAATAAATTATCTTGGCAGGCGTTCACAGTAAACATCCTATTATAAGGAAGCTGTATACAAGTATGCCACCATTATATATTCACTTGAATAAAGCGCAAGCATTAAATTATACGCGATACATCTTATTAAATACAAAGTCTATATAATATGAGTACATTAAAAAGCAACGAAACACATGTAAAGTGATGATATTCATGTAAATATTATAGAAGTAGGTAATTTGAATACTGGTAGACTGCTCATTAAATAGCTTTCACCGGTGTGTTTGTCGGAAATCATTTATGATAAGTTCAAATCGATTCGCTCGAGACTGTGGGAAAATGTACAATGCCAAGTAGAATACGACTGCTGGATCTGGAAATACATGACCACACCGATGAAATGAACGTGCACATGCATGTGAGATAAGCAATAATTAAGAAGGGCCTTAAATGGGCCGCGACGATGCACTTAACGAGTAACCGAAAAATCGGACGACGGTAAAATAATAATTGCTGCAAAATAAATCCGATAACCTCTATCTGTCCGTTTACAGCAAAATTTACAAAGTTGCGATTAAATCTAGAGATAGTGAAGTACTGCAAAATAATTCGAATAAAGAACATTATCCCAGGCACGACATACTGTACATACAAGTTTAAAAAAATATGGCAGCGAGGATAGACCACCGGCAATTTATATCCTGAAACTCAAATTCCATCTGTCTGTTCGGCACTTCAACATCATATCATCGCCTTTGCATAAGTTGCGTCATTTAGATGTCAATATCGTCGCCATTTCATGACACGATTACCGTCATCACGATGGACAAAATTGAATAAAATGGTACAAAAGTATAAGAATCCTACGGGCTAAGCTCAATACAACTTGACAGGTTTAATGTTTTTCATATTAATTATAAAACGTAATAGCAACATTTATACATATTGGATTTCATTCAAACTACTCTCAAAACCTTCATGGGACTAATACGAACAAATTGTAATATATTCAGCGAAATAAGTTTAGTAATTTTCGAGAAAATCAAAGACAGACAGACATTCATTTATATTTAAATATTATAGACTAGGAAACCCGACAGCGTTTTGCTATTGCTATTTTCGATTAAATGCATACTGAAAAAATAAATTAGACTAATATAATAGAATTGATGTTCGATATCAATTCATTTATGACATTCAAAGAAATATATCCAACAACGTTTTCTCCAAACACATGATGTTTAACAATGAAATCCATCAATGATTCCAAATTTTGCTTGAATACACGTGGAGTAATATCATGACGATCTACTGACGATTCACAGCTGTCATTTAAACAGATTCGAGCGCCATCTCTTGGTGACTACATTACACACAATTAAACGCTCACATCAAAGAAAATTAGTTTACAACAAAATAGACTGCGACGCCCCTAGCGATAAAAGAACTATGTATTTGCCTGTCACACTAAGAATACAAAGTGCGTATCAAATTCGTTTTTTAAATCTTCCCCGAAGTGAAATCGATTCAGTATTTTTCAAGTCTATCGATTCTACAGAATGGCTATAGCCACGAACATTTGTATTTATTTATATAGATTTTACAAATGTATAACTAAACGCGCGAAGCTATACGTACTCGTATAATCAATCTATAAGTACTTAAATTAATACTCGTTTAGACGATAATACCGTGGCAAAAAAAAACTCAAACATACAACAATACGTCGATGGTATCGCCTGATGTAGAAATGATGAGTTTTGCTAGTACCAAACAATATGGACCCAGGGCTATTATCACATCAATCAAAGCTGCGGACGGGTATTAAGTAACCAAATGAAGAGGGTAATTAGAACACATAATAAGAGCCGATGCAATCGTGATACGAATATATTTCACTCACAAGTCAAAAGCACTTTTAATTTTAAACGAAAAAAAAAACTAACTACGCGAGAGGAAGATACACGAATGCGGACGATAGATTTTAAACAAAATAAAAAGAGCTATTACTCGTTTATTGATACCCGTGACATGTGATAGGTAGCCAATCTATAGCCATTTTATTGTCACGTGAATTCTACACCAGACCAAAGACAGTGTGACAATCATACCGGAACCTTCGGTATGGAAGTCAGAGCTCTTACCACTCTGCCACGAAGGTCGTCACGGACGTGTCGACGGTCGTGTCGACGGTCGTACTTATCTCGCTTCCTCTATATTCATACATGTCTTAGTCTTCCACTATTTCTAGTTCCGTCGTATTTTTAGTTTCTAGTTTTCGTCGTTTACATATACATTCTTTACCATTCTTTCTTCATTTATTCTTTCCATGTGTTCAAACCATCTTAACGATCCTTCCATTATTTTGTTCATAACATTTTCATTCGCACTGCATTCACTTCTCATATTTTCATTCGACACTCTATCATACAACAGATCTCATTTCAATTGCATTTATTATATTTTCATTCTCTTTTGCCTTTTTTTTTGTTCTTTCAAAAAAACAAAGGTCACTGACATCATCCACCGATAAGCGACTCTAAAGTGGCAATGGGCAGGTCACGTAGCCAGAAGCTCGGATGAAAAATATAGAAGTGGACGGCAAAGAGAAGTGCAAGGCGACCGCAACTACGTTGGAAGGATGACTTAAACAGATTTTTTTAAATATACAACAGGTCGTTTGAATCCAATAACTGTATACAATTTATTTTAGCTATTACATTGATTCTCATGACATGTGATAGGTAGCCAATCTATCGCCATTTTATTGTCACGTGAATTTTACACCGGACCAAAGACGGTGTGACAATCACACTGCCATCGCCGAGAATCGAACCCGGGACCTTCGGTATGGAAGGCAGAGCTCTAACCGCTCTGCCACGAAGGTCGTCGGAATTCGACATGTCGGAATAACCTGGATGCAGTCTGCACAAGACAGAGTGAAGCAAATGGAGGAGGCCTATGTCCAGGAGTGGATGGGAATAGGCTGAAGAAGAAGAAGAAGAAGATGATGGTTTAATTCTGTACATATGGGTCGGTACAAGAACACAATATGCACCGTCATCTGAAAAATTGTTGATAGGCTTTTGTTAGCGATAAGTGCAAAATATTTTTAACTACTCGAAAATTGATGATATAAGTAAGTTAATTGAGTAAGTAAACTATCATGATTACCTTAAATAACACACATTATATGCTATTTCCGCAAGCTATCAGATAGCGAGTTTAGTGCACTTGTTAATGTTATAAAAAACAGCGCACCTGTCCGTCTGTTTTGGCGGTAAATGAAACCGAATCGTGACGGAGCGGACTCGGGCGGGCGGAAACACGAAGCGCGGGAAAATCACGACCAATAAACAACAGTAGGGTCATACTGCATTCAGCGCCCTCCTCCTGGATGCGGAGATCACCAGCGGTGGTCATTACGTGATCGGCTAGGCCAGAAGCTCCCAGCTACCACCAACCTTCAATATAGTCCACTCCTAATAAAAAAAAAAGTTATTTTTGTGACTAGAAACTAGTCCAATACGATCACAACAACCGTAAAACGGAAGATTTTAAGGTCGTAGCGTGTATTGAACTCGTAAAAAAATCTTACAATGCCAATGCGCGCCGAAGATATAAATAAAGTGCTCCGCTCTATAAACCTTTTTTTAAAAGCTAACAAAACACAAACTTTATTCCCCATAAAACTAACTAATTAACTAACCGTCACGCCGTTTTCACGGAGGGTTAGGCAGAGAGGATGGACCGTCATACTGTTCTGTCCTGAAATATCTCTTTAGCTACCTTTACATTCATTTATCGTAAAATATACATTCGAATGCGGCCGCCTTTTAGACAAAGGAAAGCATGGCCATGCCATGGTTTCCTTGGTCTTCCACGGCTTCTTCTTCCACTCACACTGCTGATATGCAACAGTTTAACCATTCTTCTCTCGTCCATTCGTTCCATATGTCTAGATATCTCCGACAGCAACAGCATAGATTGTTTTACCTACCGGCCGCCAGAACCAACCTGCCTCTGGTGACACCGGTGGGAAGAACAATTAATCTGCTGAACGCGGTCTCCTCGGAGATCGACGTCTTTCATATTAGTGAAAGTACGTTCAGAAGGCAAATACTCTTGATTCTGGAGTATCTTGTCTTCCTAATGTTGAACCATATCTCATGCGTTTCTGGTAGTATACTATGCTATACACAATATATTATTTTACCTGTTCTCAATAGATGCCTTAAAAATTAATTTGAAAAATTCTTGGAAACACATATCGCCTCTTAGCAAGAATAACGTGTTATCTCGAAAAATTGAAAAATTAAAAAATGAAACAAGATATCCGTCTGAAAGAGACAACGTGACAACACAATATACCACTGTTGTGTTGTCTCTTTCCCTCATAAATTCTCTGTTTTTCACTTTAAAAATACCATGTTTTTGTAGAAAATAATGTTGAACACGGCGGATTTGATTTTCGAAATGTTACGTTATTCTTTGATGATTTATTGTTCTGATTTTGAAAATTTGGTTTGGTTCATATGGTGCTCCCGTCAATTTGGAGATATTTCGTGTAATGTGAATTGTTTTGGTCAATTTGATTATTGCTGCTCTTTATGATATTTATTTGTGACAAAAAATACGTTTTTACTGTTTTGGTGTTAAAACTATATAAGTTTTTTCGTTTATAAAAAGAATTTTGACAGGTGTAAAAATAAATTTTTCATTTGTTCCAATGACAATTTGAATAAATTCTTCAATAATATTTTTAAGTTCTTGCTGGTGTTGGATTGTTTTAAGTGCCTAATTACAGTAAATTAAAAAAAAACAGTGGATAACGTGGAATAAAAATTAAATAAACACAAATGTCCGGATCGTCCAGCTGACGACAAGTGCACCATCTAAAATAACAATATGTGTTAAATTATTTTTCTTTGTTATTTTATTTTATATCATTGTATTTCAGATAATTTGTTTTAGATTTATTATGTAGACGTTGAACGATCGAAGTGTGCGCGGGAGATGCCTTTTGGTGGCGATGAGGTTCGCAACCCATCACACCGCGTCTCTCGCGATGGCGAAAAGAGAAGGATGGAGTGCCGCATCGATTAAAGTGTGGCAGTCCATTCTTTCTGCCTACCCTTTCGGGGAGACGGCGTGATGGTTAGTTAGTTAGTTAGTTACGTTATTCTTGCAAAGAGGCGATTTACTCGATGGACTGCTGACGATAGCACTCGCGACGAGACCCCACACTTTTACATTCCCCACCCACCGCTGAACGTCTCTAGTTGGCTTGCGAACTACAAGTTTTACATGCTGTATAATCCAATTCCGCCAATTCGTCGTGCTGATATACTTAGATTCAGTCTAGAGTGAAATTTAACATAATTGGCAAGCTTGTAAAAACGTGGGTACAATATCGATTTTTTTTTAATCAATAACTCATTAGGAAAGAAATTCAAAAGAACGTGATTGTGGAATATCAAAGCAGCGTGAGACGTGATAACTTAAAAAAAAACTTTCAAAGTACTCACGCGCAGCAAAGTAGTGAAAAAGAAATCGATGCTACGCATGCAATTCGGTCAGCAAATCATTTTCATTACGTTTTCAATGTCGACTCGGAATTGTATCCGCTGTTCCGCTGAAACAGCGCGGCACAGTGTGCGGCGTCCTCCATTGAAGTTTTTCTCCCCTTTTCAGCTCTTGGCATCGCACGTGCCCGAGAGTAACATTGGCCCAGAAAAATAATCATTTTGAAAATTGAATCTCGAGATAAAAGCCGTGCCACACTGTTTTAAACAAGCTCTCCACATCGGTCTCCACCGGCGGTTTAAAACTGTGTGGACACATGTTTAAAACCAAAATTTGTGGACGGACGCGCATAGAATGGGTGTGGATCCACAGTTGTAAACACGCATTCCACAGTTGTAAACACGCATTCCACCAGTCAAGGTCAGTTGCATAGCGGGCATAGCGGCATCGGTGGAGTGCGGGTGTATGAATGAAAATGGTGTCTACGCGAGAAAAAGAATTGATCAGTGAATTTATTGAACTGTATAGGGACATGCCCTGTCTTTGGGACCTAGTCGACAACACACTGAGGAGGGAGCCTTATTTTAAATAGTGTGGACGCCACACCAACCGTGGGCTCCACATCGCTCCACAAAGGTGACCCCTGTGGAGAGCTTGTTTAAAACAGTATGTGGACGCTACACCAACCGTGAGCTCCACAGCTCTCCACCAAGGTCACCCCTGTGGAAAGCTTGTTTCAAACAGTGTGGCACGGTTTTAACATTGGCCCAGAAAAATAATCATCTTGAAAATTGAATCCGAGATAAGTGACGAGTGGCGGCGTACTGAACGCCTTGCACGTTATGTATCAATATATCAATGTCGGCGAGACATCACAAATTCGTGAATTGTCTTTCAAAAGTCTACACAAGAGTTCAGTTTTTTTTTTTTACCATTCAAGATAAATAAGATAATATATTAACTAAAAATGATATATTATTTTTCTGTGTATTGCGCTTACGGGTACAAAGAGAGTTCTAAGATGATCAATCATAACACAATACAGAAATAAAATATCACAATCTTACTCAAGCAAATTTAGATTCCAATATCAAAAGGTTAATCGAATTTGCATGCTAACAACAAACTTCACAGAGATAATATGATGATATTGTAGCATTACCTTAACAAGAGAATGTAGTTAGATATAAAATTCCATTATTTTGGCCGAAACGATATGATACTTTAACATTAAATTTCTTCTTATAAATCACAATTGTATATTTATTTTACGCGACAGCTGTTTTGTCAACCTATGTTGACATCATCAGGTGTTACAATAATATATCAAATGTTAAGAAAGAAAAAAAATATTCAAATTGACAAAGGAACAAATACACATAAAAGTTCGAAAAATCACGAAGATTTGACATTTGATATATTATTGTAACACTTGATGACGTCAACAAAGGTTGACGAAACAGCTGTCGCGTAAAATAAAAATACAAATGTGATACATAAAACAAAGCCTTTTCAATTTAACAGTTTATAGATATAAAATCAAGAGAAATTTCAAATCAATAAGATTTCGAATGCAATTATCAGATACAAAATCGACTGACCAAAGCGCGGCGTGCCCCGTGCGAGCGGGATGACAGGAGTAGGAGCAGGCTGCACATATGCAAGTATTGATTAGTGGCCGAGCGAATTGGGAATATACAAAACAAAAAGCGCATTCTATCTTCGTATTCCGTATGCAACACATTTCAGAAGTTTGTTGAAAAAATCTGTTTAATTTCACTAGCAGTCCGTAAAAACGATTATATTTTGTGAACGTTAACAGCATGAAGAAATTTTGGTTTTAGAAGTATCAAAATTCAATAATTTTGATACATTTCGTATATGACTAAACTAACTAACTAACCATCACGCCGTCTCCCGGCAGAAAGAATGGACTGTCATACTTTTAATTCCTGACATACTTCTCTCGATTCCTCAACATTCATACATCGGGTCGTGCACGCGCGTCGATTTCTGACTCCTCACGTTGCCGACCTTCAATCGTGCCACGTCTTCCTCTATTTCTAGTTCCATTTACATCTTTAACATATATTTTTTTTTACCATTCATTCTTTCCATGTGTCCAAACTATCTTAATGATTATTTTGTTCATAACACCATCATTCGCACCGCATTCACTTATTATATTTTCATTCGACACTCTATCATACACAGAGTATCACACATTCGTCTAAGAGATCTCATTTCGATTGCATTTATTCTACTTTCATCCTTCTTTCGCCAGTTCTATGCTTACATGCTTCGTATATGGCGGGTTTGATTAAAAGTTAAATAAATAAAAACTTGTTTTGAATAGTGGTTTTGCTCGTTGCGAGTTCAAGTTTAACGCTTTTGCTGGTTAAAATTCACACCTGTAGAAATCGTTTCTCACAGCCTCATCGTTCGTTTTATTATTAATTTCATGATCGATACCTTGTATAATAATCGTGTACTAAATTTCTACATTCGCTCTTCCCAACTTTCTTCTACACTGTAGCAAATGTACGAAAATCTCACATTTTAATAAAATCAATTTAAATTGAAGTATTTATAGAGATATTTTTCAAGACTCTAAACTGGGAAGACAAAGGAGATGGAGTTTTTCTAAATCACCTCAGATATGCAGACCATATTGTCATTATAAGCGAGGACACAGATGAATTAGAGACAATGATCAGAGAGCTACACATTGCATCCAATAAAATTGGACTAGAAATGAATATTGACAAAACAAAGATACTAAGTCCAATAAATAAAAATATTATTATAGAGGGAAATAAGATAGAAAGTGTGAAAGAGTATGTGTATCTCGGTCATAAAATCAGACTCGGAAAAGATAATCAAACTGCAGAGCTACCTCGAAGAGTTGGACTGGGTTGGGCCGCCTTTGGTAAACTGAGACATGTCTTGGAAAATGATGAAATACCGGTTTGTCTCAAAAGACGTACGACATGTGTATACTGCCCATGATGACATACGGACAAGAGACGAAAACTCTTACAGCAAAAAGTAGCCACAGGCTCAAGTGTACACAGAGGTCCATGGAAAGACAGATACTTGGTGTGAGCTTGCGTGACCGCATAAGGAATGAAGAAATCAGACGCCGCACCAGGGTTGCTGACGTCATGGACCGAGTGGCAAAATTGAAATGGCAATTGGCTGGACACTTGGCTAGACAGGGTGGAAACAGATGGGCACCCGGGATACTCAGTTAGAGACCATTGGAAAATAGGCGAAGTGTCGGAAGGCCACCGATATAATGGACCGATGATATTGTCAAAAAGGTTGGAAAATCTTGGATACAAAGGGGGCAGGATAGAGACGAGTGGAAGAAATTGGAAGAGGCCTATATCCAGCAGTGGAGGGAAGAAGGCTAGCAAAGAAGATGTATAAAATCAATAAAGCATGGTTTTTAAACTTATCAGAATTTATAGTATTGAAAGCATATTATATATGTTGTATAATATAATAATGACATGTGAGCGGAAATCCGAAGACGAACCGAGAACATTAGAATAGATTGCGTGCTGGTTTAGATTGAACATGGAACATTCCACGCAACACAAAATTGTATCAACTCTCAAATAATTATGACTGAATTGCGGAAGTCATGGAAGCTACAGGAAGCTAAATAAACAGGAAATATTTACAACACATAAAAACTAACTAACCATCACGTAAATAATGTAGAAATTATTCGAAATTAATAAAATATTATGTACCTGTTTTACAAGTTAATGTAGACTATTAACTATTAGTATATTCTGATTATAAAATAATTACTATTAGTAATATTAACTATTGGAAGCGAAGCATGGAACTGGCAAAAGAAGGATGAAAATAGAATAAATGCAGTAGAAATGAGATCTCTTAGACGAATGGTGTATGATAGAGTGTCGAATGAAAATATAAGAAGTGAATGCGGAGCGAATGATGGTGTTATGAACAAAATAATGAAAGGATCATTAAGTTAGTTTGGACATATGGAAAGAATGAATGAAGAAAGAATGGTAAAAAATATATGTTTTAACGATGTAAATGGAACCAGAAATAGAGGAAGACCGAGGAAAACGTGGCACGATAAAATAAATCAAATATTGAATATCGGCCATGTGAGGAGTCAGAGAAATCGACGCGCGTGCATGACACGATGTATGAATGTTGAGGAAGCGAGAGAAATATGTCAGGAAAGAAAAGTGTGGCAGCCCATTATTTCTGCCTACCCCTTCGGGGAGACAGCGTGATGGTTAGTTAGTTATATTCCGATTATGTAAGTAAAAGAAATTAAAAATAATTAATGAATGTTTTAAAAAAAGACATGGAATAGTTTCTAGATGCATATGCAAATATTACAGATATTCTCAGATTAACCAAATATCTGTATTTGAAACATTATAAATAGGAATTGAAAAGACTTGCGTATATGTAGCGAGATCATTTGACGAGATTCGAGGTGTTGGCATACCATTAATCTATTCAAAACAAAACCAAGAAAGGGGAAAATAGTACGAAATTGACGTGAGAAACAAACGCAACAGTGACGAAAAACAATTAAGAATATTTTTTAATACGTGTGCCGACAGACTAGCCGAATAATTTCGATCTGCTGATGTTTTTGAATGCGGATTAGAATCGAGGATAATGAAAACACTTCGATGCATTGTTTTGTGATTCGTTGGAAACCGCACCAACGCGGGGTAAACAATATCACCTTGTGTCGGTTAGACAGCGATAAGAACGGCCAAACACATAACATACCATTGGCTTGTGGCGCACTCAAAATCATTACTGCAAATAGAAATATATCCACAGAAGCAAAGATGGCAGTACACAATGGAGTTCTAGTGCCAACCCTCATGTATGGAAGTGAAGTTTGGAGCTGGCAAAAGCCGTAGAAATAAGATCACTAAGAAGAATGTGCGGGAAAACGTTGTACGATAGAATACCGAACGATGAAATAAGAAAGAAATGTAAGGCAGATGACTGCATCATGGATAAAATTAAAAAAAAATGATCCATGAGATGGTTTGGACATATGGAACGAATGGATGAGAGTAAAATGTTTAAAAATGTGTACACAAGCAGCGTGAGTGGAAAAAGAAGCCGAGGACGACCGAGGAAAACATGGCATGACCAAATTAATCAATTACTAAAAGGCGGTCACATTCGAAGTCGGAATAATCGACGTTCGTGCATGGTACGATGTATGAATGTAGAGGAAGCCCGAGAGGTATGCCAGGAGAGAGCATTGTGGCGATCCATCCTCTCTGCCTACCCCTCCGGGGAAATGGCGTGATGGTTAGTTAGTTAGCTCTTGTGGTTATTCCTCTTACGTCTGATGGAAACATTGTTGGAAATGTGATTTGGTGGGTTGATTTATGCGGGGGCTTCATTTGTGTGGCCCGGAGTGTTCCTCTGAAGTATAATAGTATCGAATGAAAAAATGTGTATATACTTAGGAAATTGAAAATAACTTTGTTTAATCCACTAATTATTAAAATAATATTTTAAAACACGACATGTTTCGGAGGATACCTCTTTCTTCAGGTGTAAAAATATAATAAAAACTAAACAAAGACGGACTAATATAAAAACGCATTTAAAATTCGATACAATAATTCAAATTTAAAAATTATAAATCATGTATTTTTTTTTTAAAATACAATTTTTATATTTTTTTATTATTATTTAATATTATTTATTAGTTCTTACTGTTAAAAATATAATTATTAATACTTATAACAAATAGCCCAGGTTAATTTTTAAATTTAAATTATTGTATCGAATTTTAAAGGCGTTTTCATATTAGTCTCTCTTTGTTTAGTTTTTATTATATTTTTACACCTGAAGATGGAGGTATCCTCCGAAACATGTCGTTTTTTTCATTTATTTTCAATTTCCTAAGTATATTACTATGGAATTCCACCAATTGCCTTAACGTTCAATACGTTAACATTTTATATGCTTGGATCCTCTGGCACAACATGACGAGGATATGTTTAACTAATTATATCTCGCTTAACATGAAACAAACAGGTTAATCAGGTAAAATAAAATATATTTTAGTATTTTAAATGCTAATTACTTGTTTAATATCTGTGAGAACCAATCACAGGAATCTAAAATTTGGAATATAACGTATAAACGTAGAGATTTTAAAATCAAATGTTGCGTCCCATTACCCCGATATAAATCTCCGATCGATCGAGCTGATGATGCGGCTATTTGGCTATTTTGTAGAGATGAAGATGGCGATATTTTATTTAAAGATCACAAATTGGCAGTTATGATGATGGGACCTTTATAGACTGGCAATTGGTAATGGGTAACGTTAGTTAAAAACGATTTAGAAAGTTTCATCGCCCGAGGCCTGTTATCAATTACGATTATATAGTAGAAAAGAAATCTGAATAAGCTTTGATTCGACTCTACCAAAAACAGAATCAAATTGTTGATTTCAAATTAGTAGGAAAACTGTTAAATAAATTATGTGACAATTTATTTTATTTCTACAAAAATCTTAAGAAAACAAATCAATTATAATTGACAATAAGTGTCATACATTTAATAGATTATATATAACTTTATGTAAAAAATATAAAGGATAACCTTGATAAGTGATGTTATAACATTAAAATAAAAGAATGAAAACGTCTGTTTTCTAGAAGATTTTTTATAATTTGTGGGAATGCACGTTTCGCCTTTCCAAAGCATTATCAAATGCTTTTGATAAAATTGATAATGCCTTGGAAATGGAAAACATGTTGTTCTTATAAATTATAATGAAACTTCTAGATAACAGACGTTTTCATTGATATTAGTAAATAAATAAAGAGTTTTACATCATTGTTCAAGAAATAATAAATAAAAGATTAATGCCTCTCAATATACATTACAAACTAACTAACCATCACGCCATTTCCCTGGAAGGCTAGGTAAAGAGGATGGATCGCCTCATTATTATTTTTTGACGTACCTCTTAATTTTCCTGTGTATTTATATCGTGATAAGCTCCAACATTAAATCTGGTCGCCATTTTTCTCAACATTCACTCACGTACATTTCTCCGACTCCTCACGCGGTCGATATTTAATATTACTTATACTTGAAAACTGAAAACAAGCACAAGTAGAGAAATCTTTAATAGTAACAAGCAGTAAGAAAACAATCTCGAAAATGTAAAACAAGTCGATCAACGGATTATGCACGTACGTACATAGAGAGCATCAATTATTCACATATTAAAAACGAGTATGTGAAACCTTGGCGGGTGTCATATTTCACTAATATCGATTTGAAAGCAAGATTGGGCACGCTGAGAAAATGCAGTACACGGCTCGCAGTCTTGGCAGATGGGCCCCCTTCACAATAGATCAATGTCTTCGCCGAAGTAGGTTGCTGCCAAAACTTGTGATTTACCCGGAGCTTTTTTAGCCAAAGCTCGACCTACTAATTACTGAGTCACTGGACTGCGTCTCGAGGACGGGAGCTTATGAATTAAGCCGTAACATTGAGGTCCGTCACGGACCACCATACGTCAACGTATTGTTTAGAAATCATTATAAAAATCGGAATAAATAAACATCGAATTAAAGTGAACAAAATAATGAAAGGTTCGATAAAATATGTATACGGAACAAGAAATAGAGGAAGAGCGTGGAAAAAGTGAAATATGATGTCAAATATGTATTAATCGTCCATGTTTTTCTTGGTCTTCCTCGATTTCCAGTCACGTTTACGTCGCTTACATATACTTTCTTCACCATTATTTCTTCATTCATTATATTCGTGTGTCCAAACCATCTTAATGATCCTTTCATTATTTTGTTCATAACACCATTCGCACCGCATTCACTTCTTATATTTTTATTCGACACTCTATCATACAGAGTATCTACTTTCATCTTTCTTTTGCCAGTTCCATGCTTCACATCTATGAATTATTATTATTAAATATTTAATACAAAGATTTGAATCGTGGTTTTAATAAACAATAAATAGAAGAGTATTTATTATTTTAAGCGCGTATAGAAATAGGAATAATTACTATTATTTTAATTAAATAAAACACTGTTTTTTCCACATTGGATTTTATTTTCTTCTCACTTCCCTTTCGATGATGAACGTGTAAAACTTTTTAAAAAATGTCGAAGAAAAATGAACTCTAAAGTGAAAAAAATAGTGTTTTAATTCATAAAAAAAAATCGTTATTATGGAATTCCGCCTTAAGTTTGTGAAAAATATAGTATTAATATGAACGCCTTAGTAGAATATCAGATGTATAGTAAAGTGGTTATATTATAGTATAATCCTTAGCATAATACGAAATGAATTTGCTTGTGTTTGTAAGCATTGCAGATGTCCAATTGTCCAATCAGCACATGCACAGACCACTGTGAGCTCCCCTACCCAGCGATGCCCGCCTGCGCCCGGGGCACCGTCGAGTTAGCGAGCTGACAATGTATGATTGACTGGGACAGAAAGTGATTCGCCAGTTACTTTCTACATAGACATATTAATACCATAAAAATAATAAAGATAAGGCAATCACCTTAATAGTGCAAGCGTATAATTCAATCCTATCGGGTTATTGTGACAAGGCCGAGAATTGGAAATCGACGTTAATTTATTGCAATCGCGCTAACTATTCGCTACAACAAATTATGAAAATAAATAATTATAGTACGAGCCAACCTGCACATCTCGGAGAAAGGTGTTTACGTTGAGTTTATCAGCTGTATCGTCTAATTAATAAAAGGTTTCGATGTCAGGCAAATCAAAATAACAATATAAACTTCTCCCAAAAGTGTACATGAAAGTGTTATGAAAAAAATAACGAAAAGATCATTATAAGATTGGACACATGGAAAGAATCAATAAAGACTGAGAAAAACGTGGCAAGATCAAATCAAATATTAAATGTTGACCACGAGTCGGAGAAATCGAGAGAAATATGTCAGGAAAGAACAGTGTGGGGGTCCATTCTTTCTGCCTAACCCCTTCAAAGAGACGGTGTGATGGTTAGTAAATTAGCTTCTCCCAATAAAATACGTAAATACCGAGGTTAATTGAAATATTAGAATTTACGTGACAACAAAAATGGCAATTAACTTAGGTACTAGCTACCTAACTCATGGCATAAGAATTAATAGCTGAAAAATGATATACAATAATTGGGTTCAAACAACCTGTTGCATACGAAAATGTGGAAAGCGACTAGTTATTACATTAAAAATGGTCCAAGTGGCACACCAAGAACCAGCAAATATGTTAATAGACTTTGCAGTAAACCAAACCACTAAGATTGAAAGACACAGAAGAAGGAACTTGTACGGTCTTGTTCAAAGAATGGACACCACCAGACTCTTCTATATTGCACTACATAATCAGCTTCACGGGACTTGTCTTCTTAAGATGGAAAGATAGCTGGGAATCCCATTTCAAAGGAGGAGAAACCCTCTTGGAGAACAGACGATAGCAATAAAGAAGTATGATGAAATGTAGTCAGATTTTAGAAACATTATCGTAATGTATTCTTGCCGCGGTCTGGAGTTCGTTTGTAGGTGATCATATTCACAAGTTTGAAGTTCGTCTTGTAGATGAACATGTTCACAAGTTTGGAATTTGTCTTGTAGGTGATCATGTTTACAAGTTTGGAGTTCAACTCAATTTTATCATGTCAGCGGATGAGTTCCCCCTCGGTGCGTGCATGACGGGGGGAAACTCGCTATCCGCTAGCTCATAGCCCGGGGTAAAGCCGATACCAGAATTCACTAGATCGAGGAGCATATGGTTTGGTTCCGACGAGCACCTGTGCGCAATCAAAACGCTTTTTATAAACCAACAGCATAATTAATAATTTGTTTAAAACGTTTTGGAAAACAAAAAAGAAATATCCAGCATCATTTCACGGTGCAAAATAGCTTAATTAAATTACATAGGATCATTAATAAATCAAACGAATGCTCAAATTGCTATGCAACACCTGCTGCGAGCGTGATTTTATCTCAGGAAAAGGTGTCTCCGTTAGATAAAAAAAATCTATCTCCACACACACCCGCTAAACGATACATTCACCCACACGCGTGATGTATGATCTCTTATTAACAGAAACGCTGCAAGTAAATACTAACAGTTGGCAGTTGGCACAGTGGCTATTCTATTTATTTTACAGCGTTTTCTTGATCTTGAAAATCGCCGAGCGTAATGTCATTGAATCGGGCTAAAATAATAAGCCTACATACTAAAAATATTTTACTAGACCGTAGTTATTTTAGTTTCTCGATACTATTTTTTAACGATTTGTGATCATAAAATTAGGTTTCTAAGATGAAGGTTAGCATCTAGAATAAATTCCAGACGGAGATATATACATACTTACTAAAACTAACTATCTAACCATCACGCCGTGTCTCCAAAGGGGTGAAAGAAATAATACATCGCCACATTGTTCTTTCCTGACACGGTTCTCTCGATTTTTCCCACTCGTCACGTGGCCGACATTCAATATGTTTAATTTGATCGTGCCAAGTTTTTCTTGGTTTTCCTCTATTCCGTGTTCTGTTTACATCTTAAACATATATTTTCTTAATCGTTTTTGTCTTTCCATATGGTCAAATCATTCAGTGTTCCTTTCATTATTTTGTTCACAACACTTTCATTCGCGGTTCACTCACTTCTTATATTTGCATTTGACATTATCATTTTGTTGAATCGCTCTTTACATCATGACAGCATGAGCCAAATCGATGTAAAGGGTATTTTATAGCTATCATAGTGATTCTCGTGACGTGTGATAGGTAGCTAATCTATCGTCATTTTATTGTCACGGGAATTCTACACCAGACCAAAGACAGTGTGACAATCACACTGCCCTCGCCGGGAATCGAACCCGGAACCTTCGGGGTGGCAATCAATGTACTTACCACTCGGCCACGAAGGTCTACTATCATAAACAGATTTACAACACATTCGGCAAAATGGATCTCATTTCAATTGTAGTAATTATATGTTTATCTTACTTTCGCCAGTTCCATGCTTCACATCCATACACAAGGGTCGGTAGAAGATCACCATTGTGCACTACCTATCCTTGCTTTTTTATATGGATTCTTCTTATTTCTGTCACACCTCCGTGGTGCATAGGGCCTCAAGGAACCTTCTCCACCCGACTCCATTGCACGCCTGATGCCTAACATATACCTGAGATATCCTAAGTGACAGACTGAGGATATCATGCGAAATATAAGGATGAAGCATGCTCATCATAAGAAGTGGAAAGCTACTGGCTCTCGTGGTGAGTATGAACAATTCAGTCACTACCGCTCGATGGTGGTTCGCAGTGTCCGATTGGCCTTTCGAACATATATGGGCACCATTGAGGGTAATCTCATGGACGATCCCAAATCTTTTTGGAACTACGTCAAAAGCTTACGCAAAGATGGTGGCATGATAAACACCATGATGCATGGGGATAGAGAGGTTCGAGGTGCCGATATAGCGAATGCATTCGCTAAGCACTTCCTATCTGTCTATAGCAATATTCCCCCGCGGCTAAATCATAACGATGTGACCAATTCGAGTGCCGATACTACTCATAGCTTCAATGGTGTCAGTCAAATTGACATCTCAGACATAAAAATTTCAATTCAAGCCATGAAAAATTCGCATTCAATTGGCCCTGATTTTCTTCCTATCTTCTTTTTAAAAGGATGCTCTGAATTTTTGGTACCTCCTCTCCACTTCATTTTCAACCTCTCAGTAAATACTGATACCTTTCCCGATTTGTGGAAAATCTCCAAGATCAGTCCCATCTTCAAGAGCGGCCCGAGAGAATCAGTTGAAAACTACAGACCTGTAGCAATACTGTCTGCTCCGGCCAAACTCTTCGAATCTATTATTTATAAAATGATTCTCCCTAGAGTTGAACCCTTCATAATTTCAGAACAACACGGATTCAGGAAGGGGCGCTCTACTGAAACCATCTTATGATTTTCACAGAATATGTGACAAGGGCTTTGGACAATGGTCACCAGGTTGACTGCTCTTATAATGACTTTTCTAAAGCCTTTGATACCGTCAACCATGATGTACTTCTGCGAAAGCTGTCGGAAATTGGTTTCTCTTCTAAGTTGGTTTTATTTTTTATTAGCTACCTGAGGGAAAGGAAACAGTTTGCCTCATACGGTATATTTCAATCTGCACTTTTTCCCGTATATTCCGGAGTGCCACAGGGCTCAAACCTTGGTCCACTCCTCTTCACCATCTTCATTAATGATGTCGCGAGGGTTATACAATTTTCGCGATTTCTTTTATTTGCAGATGATCTTAAATTATTCCTTGAGATAAAAAGCCCCGAAGATTGCCTCCATCTCCAGTCAGATATAAATAATATCGTCCGCTGGAGTAAAACCAATCAAATTTATTTCAATATCTCTAAATGCGTAATTTTATCTTTTACGAGAGCATTGCGTACTGTTTATTACAGATACACAATGGATAACCAGCAACTTAAGCGTGTTTCAACGATAAAGGATCTTGGTATCGTTTATGAAAGTAGGCTGACTTTCCATGCTCACATCGAGAGAATATGTGGAGTTGCACTGAAAATGTTGGGATTTATTCTCCGAACTGGTAGAGTTTTCAAGAATCCCTATGTTTTGCGAATTTTGTACAACTCATTGGTCCGGAGCCGGCTCGAGTGTGGCTCGGTGATATGGAGTCCCCACGAGGCGAGATACTCGCTCATGTTAGAGAGGGTTCAGAAAAGATTTCTGAGATATCTCTACATGAGGGAGTTTGGTAGCTATCCGTGGCTTTATCCCACTGCATTCCTCTTGGGCATGCTGGGGACCAATAGTTTACAGATAAGAAGGGATGGGTGCACACTTACCCATTTCTTCAGACTTATCAGGGGATTCTTTGAGAACTCCGTCATCTTGGAGGCTATCCATCTTTATGTTCCGGATGGCTATCTTCGACAGCGTCAGCACAGACTGTTTTATCTCCCAGCATGCAGAACCAACCTGCCTCTGGTGATGCCGGTGGGGAGAGCAATCAAACTGCTGAACATGATCGCTTCGGAGATCGATGTCTTTCATATTCGTGAAAGTACATTCAGAAGACAAATACTCTTGACTTTGGAGAGTATTTTGTATTCCTAATGTCGAACCATCTCTCATGCGTTCCTGGTATTATATATTCCTTATGTTTTACCTGTTCTCAATAGATGCCTTAAACTATAAAAAATGTTTGTAATGTCTTTTGAGAAAATAAACTGATTTGATTTGATTTGATTTGAAAAAAACATCATTCCAAGTGAGGTCTGCTGTTTTAACCTCGTCCTGCAGGGTTCTTCTCCAGGTGGTTCTAGGTCAGACTCGCTGCCTCTTTCCACCCACAGAGGACTAGTCTAGTGAATGTGAAATTGTATTAAATAGATTACTTACTATTAAATAAAATTTCACATTCATTTGATATTTTATACGCTCAATTCGTATATTAAAAAAACACGCACATTGTACTACGTAGTAAGCAACGAACGTGTATTTCCATCGCATATCGTGACCGCTAACTTTCGCTAGCTTAAATTAAACGCAATAATTACAAACATAAAAATGAAGTACCACCACAAGTATGCACAAATGCCTATGGTAATGTTAATGACCTACATACTGTCTGAGCAAACAGCCACATGGGCTTTTAATGAACAGTGACACGATAATGTGATTCCAAACAAGGACACAAAGAAAGCAGATAGAGGCTGGTATATGTACACAAGGGCTCGAGAGTAATGTTCATTTACATTAGAGAAAATAACCATATTCGTTATCACTAACCATCACGCCGTTTCTCCGAAGTGGTAGGCAGAGGATGGACCGCCACACTATTTTATACTGACATAACACTCGCACATATTTTTTTTCAAATCAAATCAGTTTATTTTCTCAAATTTAAGGCATCTATTGAGACAAGGTAAAAATAAAAAAATATTAAAATACCAGGAACGCATGAGAGATGGTTCGACTTGAGAAATACAAGATACTCTCTAAAGTCAAGAGTATTTGTCTTCTAAACGTACTTTCACTAATATGAAAGACGTCGATTTCCGAAGCGAACTTGTTCAGCAGTTTGATTGCTCTCCCCACCGGCATCACCAGAGGCAGGTTGGTTCTGCATGTTGGGACATAAAACAGTCTGCGCTAATGTTGTCGAAGATAACTATCCGGAACATTAAGATGGAATAACACGCATTCATCCGCCTTACTCCGTATTCTTTCATACATTGTTTATCACACATTCTTCTTAGTGATCGTATTCCATTTATCTTACATGCATCATTCTGCCAACTCCAAGCTTCACTTCCATACATAAAGGTTAGCACTAGAATCCTATTGTGCAAATGCCATATTTTCGTTACAAATAGAAATTGCAGCGATGATTTTGAGTGTACCTTTTGTTTTGTTTCCAGTATCAACTATTCTTTCAATGTTATTCTCCCAAAGAAATTACTCAATTGGTTGAAAACTAGGTAGGCATAATGATTAAAAAACAAAATCTTTTACGTCGTAATGTATATTTATACCACACAGCGAGTTGTATAAGAGAATATTAGTGTTATAGCAATGTGTTTTACACGGCTAATTACATTTTAATGGCATCATAAACAAACACGCAATATTATAGCGTCAAAATATCATACTTCCCGCTATGTGTCAGCTCAGTTTTTGTTTTGCAGCACGTTCAGCAGCCTTAAACGGGGACAGGTGATAATATTGTGACAAGTTAACGCACTTTGCAGCTTCCTGTATTTATACAGACAAAGAAATAACTCAATGATTACTTCCTAGATCTCATATAGAAAGGCGTGTCTGTCCGGCGGTTGATGCATTTGCAAATGCGATCGACAATTCAATAAACATCGGATTTAAACTAAACTAACCAACACGCCATTTCCCCGGGGTGGATAGCAGATAGGATGGACCGCCATACTATTGTCCTGTCATACCTCTCGAGATTCCTCTACATTCTTACATGCACACTTGCAGATTTTTCTGACTTCGAGTGTAGTCCTAAAACTAACTAACTAACCATCACGCCGTCTCCCCGAAGGCGTAGGCAGAAAGAATGGACTGCCACGCTTTTCTTTACTGACATATTTCTCTCGATTCCTCAACATTCATACATCGTGTCATGCGCGCGCGTTGATTTCTCCGACTCTTCACGTGGCCTACATTCAATATTTGATTTATTTAATCGTGCCACGTTTTCCTCGGTCTCCCTCTATTTCTAGTTCCATTTACATCGTTAACATTTTTTTTTACCATTCTTTCTTCATTCATTCTTTCCACGTGTCCAAACCTTCTGAATTATCCTTTCATTATTTTGTCACCTACATCCAACCCTTTCAGCTCTTCCATTGTGTATGGTAGTGTAGTCCTCTTTAAATAATTTATTAATTTGGTCATGCCATGTTTTCTTCGGTTTTTTTTCCACTTACACTGCTCGTACACAACATTTTAACCATTCTTCTTACATCTATTTGTTCCACATAAACAAACCATCTCTGCCCTACATTTATTTTTTAATTTCGTCGTTCGATATTCTATGATATAATATATCGTTTTACTGCACATTCTTCTTAGAGATCTTATTTCAAGGGCATTTATCATATTTTCATATTTCTTTTGCCAGCTCCAAGAATTACTTCCATACATAAGGATTGGCAGTAGAACTCTATTATGTACTGCCAGCAGAGTTAAAATAGAAAACTGAAATTGACTATTTGTATACATACGGATGAATAGATACGAGCTAATGAGCACATAATGGACCACGGGGTATGGGAAGGGGAACACTGCGCCTCATGGGTATGGCTAGACTAAGAAAAGAATATTTGAAGAGCTGCAGTTTCTCTTTTGTCACTTGATAATTATTCCAAAAACGTGGGTCGGGTTGCTGCTCCAACTGCGGCGGAGGGGAATTACACGTGCGGACGGAACGGAAATCGACGCTTCGGTACAATATACTGTTAGACACTAATGACCATTTGGAATGATGCGAAACATACGAACGTTTATAATATAACAGGTACCGTTTTTGAATAAGCAAATAGAAAAAGTACGAAAAAAAACAAAGCAAACGAAAAGTCGTGTCGTGATTCTCGGGACACATTATTTGAACCTAGTTAGACCATTACCCGGACAGCTCATAAAGCATCTAATAAATTGAACAATTAAGTTAATAGACAAGAATACAGTCATGAAACGAGTAAATAATATAGAAGGTTAGACATTAGCAACGGAATTCAACCTACTAAAAAAAAACGTAGTAGAAATGAGATTTCACAGACGTATGTGTGTAAATCTGTATATGATAGAGTGACGACCTTCGTGGCCGAGTGGCAAGTGCATTGACTGCTACCCCGAAGGTTCCGTGTTCGATTCCCGGCGAGGGCAGTATGATTGTCACACTGTATTTGGCCTGGTGTAGAATTCACGTGACAATAAAATGGCGATAGATTAGCTACCTATCACATATCACTAGAATCACTACGATAGCTATAATACCCTTTACATCGATTTGGCTCATGCTGTCATGATGTAAAGGGCGATTCAACAAAATAATAATAATAATAATATGCAAATTTAAGAAGTGAAAACTATGCGAATGAAAACCTTTTGAACAAAATAGTAAAAGGGCCATTAAGATGGTTTGGACACATGGAAAGTATGAATGAAGACAGAATGGTGAAGGAAGTAAATGTAAACGACATAATCGGAACTACAAATAGAAGAAGACCGAAGAAAACGTGGAAAGATCAAATCAATCATCTAATATAAAATATCGGCCACGTAAGGAATCGGAGATATCGACGTGCGGGCACGACACGATGTATGAATGTAGAGGAAACGAGAGAAGTATGTAAGAATAGCGTGTGTTATAGGGGACATAACTCTTGGCTTCTGGTCCAAAGGACATGGGCTCAAGCCTGGACACGATCAGATTCCTTCTTCATAATAACGAGCTATTTTCTGTTCATATTAAAAAATGTAAAATAAAATCTAATGCCATTGATCCAAATATTTGTGGTAAGCTTTTTTTTTAAATAATGTTGCAGTCCATTATTTCTGCCTACCCCTACAGTTAGACGGCATAATGGTTAGATAGTTAGTTAAATTAAACAATTAAGTTAATAGACAAGAATACAGTCATAAAAGAGCAAATAATATAGAAGCTGAGACATTAGCAATGAAATTTAACCTACTAAACTCGCATTAAAAAAAAACAATTAGATTACAGTACGACTGATTATACGACATAAAATTTTCCATTGTCCCGATTGGGATTCGTGTGCTGAGGACCGTTCCGATATCGCCCACTAGCTGCCATTGGAGAATGAGAACAATCGATGGGCCGCCTTGGGGGCGAAGTCTTCGGGGAGCCCCCGCTGGTGCCAGGGGGCAGCTGTGATTAAACAAATACTTGGCGGGTCTCTATGGCCGTGCTGGTGCACCTAGAGCCGTATCTAACGAACGCCCACAAACACAGTGAAACCAATTTAATAACAGGACCGCGATAAAGACGTAAACAAATGGTACAATTTAAGATATCAGAAGGAAATTGCGCCGTTCCAAATGGCCGTGGCCGTACTACTGCGTGAATTATTCACTGTTGATTCTGTAGAAACATCAAGGTATTATTGAACATCAAGATCATTTATCTACGTATGTGTTTGTTCTCTAATGCAATATGCACTTTTAACAACCCTACGTATTTGAACGTACGTGATACGTTCACTTTGACTGTACCGTTCTGCGCTATCCCGTATCACGTACGCGCTTGAGAAAAGTAATGTACAAACTCTTAGGGATACGCGCGTGTGCCAACAACACTTGAGTACAAGTCTTCGCAAGTATGATAGTTTTACAAGGGGCAGGCGAAGTGTGCGGTCGAGTCTTTGACATTTCGTAATTTAAAAAAATAAAATTAATGTATAATTAAATTTAATTAACTAAAACCTGCTTTCTTTGCATGTTTCTCGGAAAATTACCCGAAGGTAGGGCGGTTAAGGGTCAGTCATAATGTTGACTTAATTAGTCTTACTTTGGTTTTGATATAGTTATATTTACACCTAAGGATGGAGGAGGTTACCTCTGAAACAATTGATTTCAGATTATCCAAAAACGATTAACGTGAAAATTAGTTGACCCCAGTACCTACTTACCAACTTTCTACTCTTAAAGGCGTGTCGCTAAAGCCCGTGTTTGTCTTTCTGTTGACTATTTTATTTTATAAAAATATTTAATTTATAAAGTAGATAATACAGTTTATTTAAAGTTAATGCATTAACACTGTGTAATTCCATTGTTATACACTTGGAAATTGAAAAATAACGTTGTTTATTATCCACTAAAATATTAAATATCACGACATGTTTCTGAGGAGACCTCCATCTTCAGGTCTAAATATATAACAAAAAAACTAAACAAAGAAATACATATTAAAACGCATTTAAAAATCGATACAATACAAAGGAACAATACATTTGAATTTTAAAAATTACTTATAATATTTTTTTAAAAGTAATATTTTTTACATTTAAGTGTAGATACGTGTTTAAAATTATCCTTTCAAATATCATTATTGCTTAGCTCGCACTCTAGCGACAGACATTGAAAAATTATAGAAAAAACACAAGTATTGTACAAAAGGAAACTTCTGACATACGAAAAAAAATAGTAAGAGATATCTAACGTATGCAGATTATAGCTGAAAATAATTACTTATTTTAACTCGTAAAACAAAATAATAATGAGAAAGCATTCATGCGTTATCGTGAACCAATAAATCGTTCATAAGATATCGAATCAATATATCGTTTCGATCAGTATATCGCCCCCAGATCTCAGGTTTCACATTATTGGATGGCGTGACCTAGCACACTACTATACAAATGTCTAGGAGGAATTGAGAAAATCTAGCTGCCGATGGATCCACGAAATTTAATTATAATTTAATGACAAGTGAAACGCGTACAAAACAACACTTGAGAACAATGATCAACAAAAGATACGCGATACAAATCTTGTTTCGTCGCGGGAAACACAAAGCTAGCAGATTCGGCAGGCGATTGTGCCTCAGAGTCCGTCAAAAAAGAATATGCGATGAGTACCGGCGAGTATCTATGGAAAAATGACCCAATTTGCTAGACTAAAAAGTGATACAGCACTTAGAAAATATTTATTAGATAAAAAAGAGATGCGAGAATATAAAAAAGTCATTTTCCTTTTTTATCCGCCACAATCTCGGTTATCAAATAATAATCATTATTAACAAAAAGTACAGTTTGTAATAGTCTGAATACTAAACTTGGGAACTCAACTAGTAGTGAAATAACAATGACAAAGCAACAAAAACGTGGAAGCAAAACTTTTGGAGCACAACATTTCGGTAAAAAAAATATATATAATAACAAAACACGAGAACATTACATTTTATGATCAATGAGTTAAAATTTCTCTGTCTCCTCTGGTGCTGCTAAAGCCTGACTCATGGCAGCTTAAGTAGGGAATAAATTAAAGCCTATTACACATAATCTAATAATCTGGATGCATTGCCCCGTCCAAACGGAAGACGATTTCGTCAATAAATAAAGATTTCCAGTGGGCGATCTATCTTTGGTAAACATAACGACGGTCGCCTGCGCAAACGGGCTGCCGGGAACGTAACGAAATATGCAACAAACGTCATATAAACAGAAACAAATCATCTCCCATTTAAATATTTTACAAATATATCAAAACAAAAAGCACACTGCCTCTCTTCCCATCCCATCTAGAGCGTGAGGCGTGCCAGGGACAGTAATGGCAGGAAATGAACGCACATTCCTCGGGCTACTTAGATTTTCCGAGTATTGACGAGCTGATTGAAGAATTACGTCTTTCGAAAATACATACAACACTTAAGTGCACGCACGTGCGAATGTTTTCACGATCGTCATTATAATAATGGTTTGAATATAGAAAGCTTTAAAATTACGTGAGAATCGTAAAGTGCATTAATAAAATATATATTGAAAATGTAAAAAAAAAACTCTAAATTATGAAAATAATAAAAAATGCCTTTAAGACCATATATTTTGATTTTACGGCTTTGACCGGTTTCAACAACTCGCTGTCATTTTCTGTAGTAGGCAGAAAGAATGGACTGTCACACTTTTACTGATGCGGCACTACCTTCCTTCTCTTTTCGCCCCGCGGGAGACGCGGTGTGATGGGTTGCGAACCTCATCGCCACCAATAGGCATCTCCCGCGCACACTTCGATCGTCCAACACCCACAAAATAAATCTAAAACAAATAATATAAAATACAATGAAATAAAATAACAAAATAAAAATAATTTAACAAAAAATGTTCTTTTTAGATGGTGCACATATTGTCTATTTAATTTATGTTCCACGAATTCACCGTTTTTTTAATTTAGCACATAATGTAATAACACTTAATGTTTTTTTCGATGTTGCACATGTTGACATGGACGATCCGGACTTTTGTGTTTATTTAATTTATGTTACACGTATCCACCCTTTTCTAAATGAGCTGTAATTAGGCACTTAACCAACAAGAACTTTAAAATAATATTGAAGAAATTATTTAAATTGTCATTGGAACAAATGAAAAATTTATTTATTGAATATTTTGTGAATTAAACAAAGTTATTTTTCAATTTCAATTTCTTAAGTATATTACTATGGAATTCCACAGTGTTATTTTTTCATTGTTTACAAAGAACTTCTACCAAGAAATTTCAATTAACAACATTAGTATTCTTAAGAAATGAGTCAGTTATATTGTAAAATGAAAAGTACATACACATATAAAAGCGAAATAATCAGTTCTCCGGTGACCCGATAGAGCCCCGCGTGTGAGAGAAGAAACTGGACCGGTCCCCCGGCGGTAGGAAAGGTCAAAGCTCTACGGAGGAACAAAGCGGAGTCCATGAGAGGCTAGAGGTACCCCTGTCGGGCCCGGGGACTGTGAGTGGTGGAAGTAGCGGCGCGGCGCGAGTACCGCCGCCGCCCTACACGCCTCCAATTACCGCCGCGCGCAATGCATGCACTATCCCTTATTTTGCAAGATTAACGGCCGTTGATAATAAAGGAGCCGCGCTTGTTGCGAAAAACGTGACTCCGCGTGTCGGACATGAGCCGATTTCTATCTCCCTTTTTGTCCGTTATCGACGTGTATCCGCAACATAGTCCGGTCAATTTAGACATTCGAAGGTGCATAAAATCCCAACAAGCTGAAAATCAGTAAAATTGTTCAAAACATAATTATAAATAAAATTTAAAAGATCCCCATCATTTATGTGTATGGAAAATTTTTTATCCGAGGTCAAAGGTCAAAAAATGATTTTCGCGATTTTCAGCAAAACGGTAAGTTTTATCATAAAAGTACCCCAGACAAAAATGGTAGATCATAAAACTATCTATAAAAAATGTATCAATACTTTTTTTCCTACGAGTCACCGTTTCTGAGATATAACGATTCAAAAAGTTGTAAAAGTTGTTATCGTCATAATATGCACACGTTTCCACGCCACCTATGAGGTAGATTCAGTGATACGTGATCTACAACTAAAATGATGGGGATCCTTTAAATTTTATTTATAATAATGTTTTTTAAATTTTATTTACAATTTTACTGATTTTCACTTGTTGGGATTTTATGCACCTTCACTCTCATTTTTTGGTCTAGATTGACCGGACTAACACGGTATCGAGCGATACTCGGTCGCGCCCGACACACGGCATCGGCAGTCCGGTGGTCCGAGCGACTCTGGTGATTGATGAGAAACTTCCAATTATGGCTGACATAGAAAGCGTCGATATGACTTGAAAGACCAATAAACGGCAGATATGTACCTATTCGGTGATGGCAGCCGCTCGTAGCTTATAGAAAACAAAAGAGATCTAACAGAGAAATCTATGATTATTCTAACACAGTTTACTAAACAAATATCATTATACAAGGGAAACCATTGTCTGTGGGAAAGTTATACATACTTTTTCGACGACACAGCGTAGTTGGAAGTGAATTTTTACAAAATTTTAGCGACATATTTTCAACACATTTTAAATAATACCAAAAAATTAAATGTATTGTTTCTTGAACAATGATGTAAAATTTCTTCTATGTTCGCCATACTTTGTGTTGTAGATGTTTTATTTGTCTTTTTCTTTTTTATATACTTTGTATACACAACACTAACTTTAAAAAAATTTAATATCAGACATGTTTTAATATTTTAAATATGTATCTTTATAATATCACTGAGGAAGGACCGGTTGTCCGAACCATGTCTGATATAATTATTTTTTTAAAGTTAGTGTTGGTATATAAAGTATAAAAAAAGACAAATAAATGATGTAAAACTCCATATTAAATAATTAATACGAACGAAAACGTCTGTTTTCTAGAAGTTTTATTATAATTTACGGGACTGACATGTTTAGCCTATCTAAGCCATTATTAAATGTTTTTATAATGCCTAGAAAAAACGAAACATGTCATTTCCATAATTTATAATATAACTTCTAGAAAACAGACGTTTCCATTCGTATTAATTAGTTATAATTGTAGTTTCAAATTCAAGCTGTGTTATAAGCGCGCAAACCTACCTGCATGTTAATATCAATAATATAATACTAATGAATTACTTGCTATTAGTAGAGAGATTAAGAATGATACAGACATTGTATATTGTTGTATGAAAAATGGCCTCGCATAGATTAATCGTGGAATTAAGTAAACGTACCCCCACTTAGCAAATGAGTTAATACCGCCTGCAGACAGGCGGCCCCTGACCTGTTCAATCCGCCCCACCCAGAGAGCTCCCGCCGGCCGAACCCAGGGCGGCGCTCGAGGGCGTAGCCGTGCACACCCCGGGACAAATTCCATCTTTGCAAATTAAAAAATACTCCCCTCGCAATAAAGGGAATAATGTAGCGTCAGCGTGTTCATTTTTCGCTGCAGACTTTTATTACGGCGAACGATGTACGAGTATTCGTGATGTCATTGAAAATTATTATTAAAATACATTCAAACTTGGTTATTACGAGAAAGATGGGACCGAGTTCTGTAAAAGCATTACTCATTATATCAGAGAATATGTATTATTAAATGCTTACAAAAAGACCCATCACATGAAGTATCTTTTTCCTCGTTATATTTCAATCTCGCTATTCCTTGATAGTAATAACCGAGTTCGACTGTATAAATAAAGAAAATTAATAATTTCAATCGGAAGTTTATAAGCCAAAATGTATCAATTGATCATTCTATGTAGGTAAAAAACTCAACAACTTTAATTTAAGAATAAAAGAATACATAAGATGTCTTTCTAATAATAATTTTTGGAATTTTCTTGAGAAAGACCATACGTTTAATAAAGATAACGACGTTCAAATTTTTTATGTTAATAATAGAATTAACATTGAAAAAATAAAATAAACTTAACTTCAAGTCCAATAATTGATTTATTCCCTTTGTCTTACAATCCTAAATAAATAACAATAACCCCAACCTCTAAACATAATTCCCAATCCCACCCTCCTTTCATTCATGGTAAATGATTAACGATTTAAAAATAAAATTAAACAGTATTTCACTTTTGTTAGTATAAACCACATTATTTGAGTAAGTATTGCCAACCAAGTTTGTGTATAGCCCCGAGGAAGCTTACTACAGAGTGAAACCAGTTGGTACTATTTACTCAAATAAAGTGGTTTATACTAAGTGAAAAGGTATTTAATTTAATTTTTAAATATGTCAAACCAAAAAGTAATAGGTTCGTATCAAAGATTAATGATTTTTCTCATGAAGGTGTGTGAAAAGTACAATAAAGTGTTGTGTATTATAAATATTATACTATATGTTATGTAAAAAAATATTAAAATATGATTATTTGTATTTACATACGAAAACAAAGAACCGAGAAAATATAAGTACAAATTGCAAGACGTTTACAAATAAAACAAAGTATACAATTAGACGAAATTTTGAAAATCGATGTTAAGGTCGCGGAATTGCGACAATAACCATATAAATTTATGCCAGTGTCAAATTGAGAAAATTGCGCTAAACTGGTCGTGTAATGGAGATATTGAGGTTAGAGAATTGAATCATTCGGAGGTTTACTTCTCTCGGCTATTATGAAAATTGCTATCACCTTTGTATTCTCTTGACGCTTTTCGTGCACCGTAATTCGGTCCGTTCCGCCGGCGTCTGGCGGGGCTGCGGCGTGATTCACCAGCGCCAGCGGACTGCTGCTGATGGAATTGCGTCCACCGAACGTCGAGCGATTAATTATTCAATAAAGGCAGATTGCTTCAGGACCAATTCGACCTCAAGGCTGTAAATACGGACAATTTACTCGTGTTTATAATCATTGATCAGAAATATATCGACTGAAGCAAAGATGGCAGTGCACAATGAGGTACTAGTGCCGATCCATACTATGGAATAAGCTTGGAGTTGGCAGAAGAACAATAAATGTCGTAGAAACGCAAAAACTAAAAAAAAAATTTGGAAAAACAATATATGATAAAATACCTAATGAAGAAGTAAGAATCAAATCAGTTAATTTTCTCAACAGACATTACAAACAATATAATTGTTTTAGGCATCTATTGAGTGACAGGTAAAATAAAATATATACAATATAATACGAACACATGAAAGATGGTTCGACATTATGAAGACAAGATACTCTCTAAAGTCAAGAGTATTTGTCTTCTGAACGTACGTAGAAAGGGAATGTAAGGCGTATGAATGTGTCCTAAATAAAATTAAAAGAGCGTATCTTAGATGGTTTGGACGTATGGAACGAATGGATGAGATAAGAACGCTTCAAAAGATATATGCAAGTAGTATAAATGGAAAAAGAATATTGGGGATGGCCAAATAAGACATGACATGACGAAATTAACAAATTACTGAAAGACGGCCAAGTCGGAACCACTTCCCTGTCTATCCCTCCCGGGAAACGGCGTAATGGTTCGTTAGTTATAACCATTAACGACCCGCTTTTAAACATCACAAATAAATTAATTGTCTGTCAAAAAGTAATAATGTTTTTAAACTCTAGCAGATTGTACAAACGATCTTTAAAAAAATGATAAAGAATTGATGTCAAGTAAACACAATTCTCACGGTTCTCAGATCATAGATGATTGAATAAAAAATATAAGTATCAAATCGTGATATCAAATAACTGAAATTATTTAGTCTGACTATTCTTTATTAATTCCATAAAATAATCAAAGCTTACAATATAAATATCTGACTAATTCAAATAAAAATCTTTATTTTCCCAAATGGATATCGCAAACATAAATGATGCGAGAGAAAACACATTTCAAAATTAACTGAAATTGTACACAACAGAAACAAATGTTGCAAATAATTTAAAAGAGAATCAAACACAAAAAAAATCGGTACAATAATTAACACACATTGTTCGATAACAGAAAAAGTATTCAATTGAACGAGCACGGATAGGATTTTCGCATTCCCTCATCACAAAGCATTAGAAAGTCTATTCGGCGGGTGTTACTTGTTGAGAACACTAAACACCGTGTTTACAATCAAAGATGACAATGCGAGCCTCCAATTGCGTGCAGGAGGTATAACAGAATCCACCATTGTTCGGTCCCGAGCAGAGTACCTCCGTCATGGCATCCATGGCGACTCTTCGTGAATGAAATTGCCACTTGTACCGACAGTACTCGAGTACCCAATGTAGATGAGTAGTAGTTGGACTTGGATCTTCTGGCTTACAGAGGTTCAGCTCTAATAGCTATTCCTCTTACGTCTGTAGGAGACATTGTTGGAAATGTGATTTTGTAGTTGTTTTATGCGGGGGCTACTCCATTTTTAACTGTAATATTATTTAAAAAAATACAACCGATATATCATAACAATTTTGATGTATTATAATTTAATATACTTATGAAATTAAAAATAACTTTTTTAATCCACTAATTATTAAAAATATATTAAAAAACACGACATGTTTCGGAGGATACCTCCCATCTTCAGGTGTAAAATATAGATTATATTTTTACACTTGAATGTGGAGGTATCCTCCGAAACATGTCGTGTTTTTAAATATTTTTTTAAATAATTAGTGGATTAATCAAAGTTATTTTTAATTTCCTAAGTATATTACTATGGAATTCCACAGTGTTAATGCCTTAGCGTTCAATAAGTTGATTATAATTTAATTTAATAATAATAAAAATAAAACATTATTTAGGCAATGTGTATCCTTCTTATTCTTCTCTCTAACGATCTCTGTTGGGTGTAGGCCTCTTCAAAAGTCTCAACTTTTTTCTGTCTTGCGCGACTCTTATCCATATCCTTCTCCCGACAGAAATTATGTCGTCAGCCCATCTTTTATGTGATCGACCCATGGCTTATTTTTCTTCTCATGGTTTCCACGTCAAGACTCTGGGTGCACACATATCCATTCCCTGTCTGGCGACATGTCCTGCCAAGACATTAAATATATAGCTGCTGAGAAAAATCTAAGCGATAAATATTGCAACAAAAAGATAAGTTAGGTGCCTACTTATTGCGTGACAAGCTGGCAAGATCACCTCGGATGGTCGCTGCACGATATCCGGAAGCTAATTAGTCACTTCTGCGTGAGATCAATCAACAGCTTTTCCAAGGGAAACATAAGTAAGCGTCGGTATAAAACTTGCGAGTAATGCTTATTATGACACAATAAAATTAAGACGATGTTAATAAAATATTCGACCACACGCAATAGTTATATGAGTATAACAACAATCATACTACCGTTAGTGAATTTAAAATAATAAAATTACATTGTAACAACAAAGTTAAATATACCTCACAAGGTAACGGTCATGTCAGTAGCGAATCATGTGTTGGATAGGGTATACCATATAATCTACCGCAGGAAATCGATACGTGTTATGCAATCTCTTCCGTCCACGTTGTAATGCGCAATGTACATTATATATCATTTTAAAGTTATACATGAATCGGCAAACGATCAAAGAATAAATAAATCGGCTCATTATAATAAAAAATATGTCACGACCATTTCTGCATCGTGGCCTGATTAATGAATGATGACAAGCGTACAGCAAAAAGAACGCACGGAAGCAGAGCCGATAGAAAACTTGTATATGTCTTTTACAGGAAAAGAAATCGGATACAGCCCTTCTCGCCATTTTGGAGTCTAGTCGGCACAATTCGCCTACCCGAGACGCTGGCGGACCGGCTATCCGGCTACCGGTTCTCCGAACATAATGAAATCGTGATCTTGAAACACTATTCTGCGCTAACATAAATCAGATATTATGATAAGAGAACAACCAGAACGGAAGGACCCGATGGAGACCCGCGATACCCCGGCCAGTGGATTGCGGCCAAATATTTAGGCGGCAGAGAACCTTATCAATTAAATCGGGTACCGCTTTTTTTTTAAACCGTAACGAATTGTTTACATTGCAATAATGACTGATAAAGATACGAGTGACCGTCGGGCTAGTGTTGCAATGTAAAAGATAACATCTTAATCATAACTTACTGTGGCACCTTTGTATACAGTAAAGAAATTCACAACACCGTTAGGAAAACGAAAAAGATATTCGCTTTTCGAAAATTATACTCGCGCATTTTCATTGCGAAACATTTTTAAGTAATCTGGTAAGATGCTTAAATTGCGTCTTATTTAACCCTTTATAAGGCATTAGCATCTACGGGGCGGAAAAATAAAAGCAATTGTCGTTTTACATTAGTTTTATTATGCTTTTTCAGAAAATGAAAAAAAATAAAAATAAAAAAACATGGTGGGAAGTCAGTTCCCTCTGCCCGTGATACGACTTGGTGTGTGGCAGATGTCACGGGCACCAATTCTGATTGAGAACATTATTTTTGACCGTTTGTCCTTTTCTTTAGTGCTGCACATTCTGCAGCGTTTATAGCTTGGCAATTCCGCAGGCATATGGTCCCCAACTGTGACACAGAAATCATGTCTCGTCAGATGATGAGATCCAGCTGTCCCTCCAACTCTTAGGCGGTCTTCCAGGTGGGCGGCGTCCGGAGGGGATTTCATAAGCGGCTGTATATGCAAGTCTGTCACCATCCATTCGGGCTACATGGTCCCTCCAGTATCTTCTTCTGGATCTACTCCACTGAACGATAACCTCTATTTCGCAAGTTTTTCTTATGTCTACGTTGCGGACACGATCTCGGAGAGTTTTTCCAGTAGTTGATCTTAGGACCTTCATCTCCGATGTTCTAAGTAAACCCTTTTTAAAAAAAAAAAAGACTAACATCAAAGATTTATCAATGATGTTAGAATTTATCTTACAATCTTCAATATGAGCAGAAAATAGCTCATTATTATGAAGAAGGAATCTGGTCGTCTCCTATAACAGGAGCCAAGCGTTTTATCCCCTAGACCACTACCCTTTGTTCGCACAGTGTCGGCCCGCATCTCTACAGCGTATGTCATGATAGGTCGCATCGAGAAAAAACATATTCCGATATAGTGATGGATAATCCTCTCAAACGTGATACACATTTATAATCAATCTCAACGTTGAGATAAATTAGAATGAGATCCAATAACAACGACAGATTTAGTGGTTCGTGATGGCCCAGAGGAGAGGAGACTCGGTACTTGCGAGTTGCGTTTTAAAACGTGAACCGAGACAATACGATACCCTATCTGTCATGTTGCGACATAAAAATTAGGTTACACCATGTGCCGCTAGACGGCCGAGCACGTTCCCTGGAACTTCCGAGATTACACCATCATTTATTGTAACATTATTACAACAATGACGGGTTCGACGGTCAAATTTGTACAGAACCTTTACGTCATAACACGGATTCGGTGAGCGCTTTTCTTCAGGCCGACACACAACAGAGAGGCATTATTAAATTTATTAAATCCGTTCACTATTACTTCATAATTTGTTGTATAAATATAATATATTTGAGCTAATAATGATTTTTTACGAATAGAAAAAAACACATATGCCGAAAAAACCCACGTATTAAGATTCTCCTTTTATGGAATCGCGAGGTATTTCTATAAATAATATAAGGATGACGAATTTTTTATGAATTGAAACACCGTTTTTTCCACTTTGGAGTTTATTTTTCTCGACATGTTTCTAAGGTTTTACACCTTCATCATCGGGAGAACGATATATAATCTATATCCTTCCTTCTCCCAATGATGAAGGTTGGTGGCCTTCGAAAGATGTCGAGAAAAATAAAATCAAAAGTGAAAAAAAAAACTGTTTTTTAATTAATATAATAATATATATTTTTTTTATAAGAAGCCATTTCTTGGTGGTTGGACATATTTAACACTTAATTAAACACTGTTTGTACTTGGTAAGCAACCATTTTATTTGTGAGGATGATGGCCTACCGGTTTCGCTCTATGCGAGCTTCCTCGTGGCTTTACACATACTCATATATCAGTATGTGTAAAGCCCTGAGGAAGCTCGCATAGAACGAAACCGGTAGGCCCTCATCCTCACAAATAAATTATTTGTATACCAAGTACAAAAAGTGTTTAATTAAGTGTTCATATAAAATTCGTCAGTACGGAATTCCACAGCTTTAACGCCTTAAGTTTATCTATAAAAAATACAAGGATAATAAATTATTTTTACTATTATAGAAACGAAAATCCTCCGCAGAATCCTCGAACTTATTAAGGCTGATCAAACATGGAGAAGGAGATGCAACACGGAGCTTTACGATGTATACCAGAATGTCAGCGTAGTCAAGTTTATTAAAATTAACAGATTACACTGGCTACGTCATTAGCACACAGCAAGGGGGATCTGGAGCCCCCCAGATGTGAGTGTTATTTAACAACCCAGTAGGTCGACTCGGCAGGCCAAGACTGCGATGGTTGAATGGTGTCATGGCAGACTGTCAGTCCTTGGAGCAGCAAGACTGGGAGGTGGCGGCCAGAAACAGGCCAGGATGAAGACCTTTTTGGGGAAGAATCTAAAACCCAGTAAGGTCTGTAACACTGATGAAGAAATGAAATAGAAACCATTGAAAGAGAGTTATAACAATGATTCATACTGCAGTGTTTGGTAATGCAAATATTTATATAAAAATATTATTCCGTCAGGGGTTCACTTGTCCAATAAGCAACGCGAGGAAGGATCTTCGAACGAAGTGCGGACCCACCGCGCGTCATACGGTCGGTTCGCATTATACAATAGTCTTTTTTATAGCGTACGGATATCACGTCTCGCAAAAAGCTTCTGAAAGTACACAAGCCACCGAATGCTGAAACATTTGGAACATTGGAAACGTGATACTCTCACAAAATAGTGGGGAAACCAGATCCACAAGAAAGGCTGTGCTACTGAGTTCTTTTATCCGAAAAGCTTAAAAGGCGTTCAATAGAAAACGAGTAAACCAACATGCACACAACAATATAATAGGGTACAACTAAGGAAGAGCTACATTTCAGTAAAGGTGTCACCGTATCTAACTCACCGGACCCACAATAGAAATATTATACTCAAGTAAATACAGCCGAACTCGGTTATTGCGAATACGGATATAGCGAGATCTTGGATGTATGACGAAACAACTGTGGCGACAATTTAATAAAAATAAATTGTGATATAATAACTGTGTTTCAAATTAAACAGTAAATAATGTTGAAGAATCTTAGCATGTCCACCAAATCTAAATTGAATATAAACGGTTAATAAGGCATGTTTACTATTTAGTTGAAAAGAGAATTTAAAAAGTAATTTGATATCGTTGTACAATAAAAACAGATTTAACTTAGGGACAGCTTTCGGGAAACAATTGTTCCTGTCGGACTGCGGACTACCTACTACTAATTAAATCTAATGGATAAATTGGAAGCGTTCGAAATGTGGATATACCGCAGAATGCTCCGTATACCGTGGTCCGATAGGGTCAGTAATGCAGACGTATTACAGAGAGCCAAAGCCGAGTGTGAAAATAGAAAGGTCTCATATTTGAGCCATGTGCTAAGGGGAGAAAAATACCACCTTCTTCGACTGATATTAATGGGTAAAGTGGAGGGACGTCGGGGAGTTGGTAAAAGGCAGCTGTCCTGGCTGCGGAACATCAAAGAGTGGACAGGAATAACAAGAGTTCAGAACCTGTTCCAAGTGGTGCAGGATAGAGATGCCTTTGCTGCAGTGATCGCCAACGTTGGGGGGACCTGACACGGCACCGAAATAAGATGAAGGATAAATTATAATAACGAAATGAAACAAGACAAACATCATGAAACAAATAAATAGAGAATTTATGCATGTAAGGGAAAAAAACGGATAACTTGAGATTATCATATTATTACAAGTGAATACCAACATTAAGTACTCGCATCTGTCTGTTCTAACACAGACAGCCTTTAGCCGAGTGTTAATTGTGAGTCACCCTTGGTGAGAGATATTCGCTGACGAAACGCCGCTACACGTGACCTTCGCTGGGAACTCCGATAGCTGGCCACCGCACAGAGACAGATCGGCGTGCAAGGAAACGGCGAGTATACGCGCAACAAGGAAAAATGAGACCGTAAAGAAAGACCCGGTACAATCGAAAGGTTTCTGTTCCGAGAAACAATATTATGCGGTTGCCCTTTGTTTATAATTTGCAATCATAAAAAATATATCATTTGAAATTCGAATCGTTTTCGACCACAACAAACCGAGTTTACGGTCTCGAGAACAATCATAAAAAAATATGCCGTATTAGTCAAAAACAAAAAAATAAAACACCACATAAAAAATATATTCTGTTATTTGAAATTTTAAGGTAGAAGTTCATTGCTAATAATGAAAATATATATTTATATATATTTATATATATATTTTTTTTTTTAATTTCTGCCGAAACCGGTCGAAGACACAAACATTAGTGGATTTTGACTAAATATATATTTTTTTATATTTACAATTTTTTTTTTCATTATTAGTAACATAATCCCATACCACTTTTTCCATTCACACTGCTAGTAAAAACAAACCTAGATATTTTTTTGTGTTCCTTATGCTCGTACTCACGGGCAATGGGCATTGGTGTAACCAAATGAATAAATAACTAAAATACGGCTATATTCGAAGTCGGAAAAATCTATGAGCGTGTATGTTACGATGTATGAATATGGAGGAATCTCGAGAGGTATGCCAGGACAGAGCAATATGGTGGTCCATCCTCTATCCCTCCAGGGAAACCGCGCGATGTTTAGTTAGTTAGTTATTAACCATAGACATGTGAAAAACATTACACTTTTGAGCGCTTTGAGTGCTACATAAATTTAAAAAAAAAATCAGTTTACAATTTATAAGCACAAATGAGACAATAGAAATATTATACTATTAAATTACTCATTGGAATATGTAACAACATGCCATAAGGATAATCAAAAAGACTCGTTGATATACCAGCAAGGAAAGATAAATACTAGTACATATCATTATTAAACAACGTTTTTATTTTAATTAGAAAAATCATATAATGGGTTGATTTCCAATAAAGAGATTGTGTCAATAACACTATGGAATCCCGTTATGTTGAAATTTTATTCATAATAACACTGTTTAATCCATTTATACACGTTGTCGACCTTCGTGGCATAGTGATAAGAGATTTAACTGCCATACCGCAGGTCCCGGGATCGATTCCCGGCGACGGCAGTTTGAATATCACACTATCTTTGGTCTGGTGTAGAATTCACGTGACAATAACATGGCGATAGATTAGATACCTTCCACAGGTAATGAGAACTAACTAACTGACCATCACGCCGTCTCGCCGAAAGAATGGAACGCCACACTGTTCTGTCCTGACATACTTATCTCGCTTCCTCTACATTCATACATCTTGTCACGCACGCACGTTGATTTCTCCAACTCCTCACGTGACCGACATTTAATATTTGATGGATTTGATCGTGCCACGTTTTCCTCGGTCTTCCTCTATTTCTAGCTCCGTTCACGTCGTTTACATTAACACGTTCACGTTTACGTTCTTAACACCTTCATTCGCACCGCATTCACTTCTTAAACTTACATTTGACACTCTATCATATACGGATTTATCACATATTCGTCTTAGAGATCTCATTTCTACTGTATTTATTTTACTTTCATCCATCTTTTGCCAGTTCCATGCTTCACTTCCATTCATAAGGGTCGGTACAAGAACACCATTATGCACTGCCATCTTAGCTTTTTTGGATTTGAGAATTAATATAATAGCTTAAAACAAATTGTATACAGTAATTGGGTTCAAACGACCTGTTGTATACGAAAAAAAATTAAGTTTATTTATCTCGACACATTTCAAATGTATAAACTGTAAAAATGTTTATTTCGTTCTCTCGATAATGAACCTACAAAAACACGTAAAAGAATCTCGTATAAGTAGATATAACAGTGTTTTGTTTGACAAAAAAATAATGAATACCTTTTGTACACTATCTTACTGTAAATTTTGGAATCTCACATAGCCATAAGACGATCATACTTATATTGCGCAATTTTTCTCTCCACCATGAATCATATAATGTTAAGTGTATTAAATCTAAATGCAAAACCAATATTTGTTTTAACTATGACACTAGATTCATTCATCCATATTAAATGTGATAAAAACTTATTATTAATATCAAACAAAACAGCACAAATAATATAGGATAGCGCTGTGGTGCGGTTTTACATAATTGAGCAAAACAACTTAGAATAAAAATGGGACACTCGTAGGAGGAAGTGGTCAGAGGTATAATTATCCACTAACAGTGAGCAAATTTTTTGAGAACAGTAAACTAGAACAGAAATAAATTACTCACACACATTCCTTCAACTGTGTGGAAAATTTGTAGAATTGAAATTTGAAATGAATAGAATGAAGACCGAGAAAAATGCGGCATGATCAAATCAATTCAACATTAAATGTCGGTCACGTGAGGAATCAAAGAAATCGACGCGCGTACTTGACACGATGTATGATTATAATTGAAGCGAGAAAGGTATGTCAGGAAAGATGTGTGGCGGTCCATTATTTCTGCATACTCCTTCAAGGAGACAGCATGATGGTTAGTTAGTTGGAAATTTCATATGAATAATATTAAAATATTGGATTTTAGTGGGAATCTGAAATTTTGAAATAATCGGATACGCATATGGTTTGCAGAACCGTAATTGTTACTATGCTACAGGTGGGATTAAAAAAAAAGATTTGTAACTAACTAACCATCACGCCGTCTCCCCGAAGGGGTAGGCAGAACGAATGGACTGCCACACTTTTCTTTCCTGACATATTTCTCTCGCTTCCTCAACATTCATACATCGTGTCATGCGCGCGCGTCGATTTCTCTGACTCCTCACGTGGCCGACATTCAATATTTGATTTATTTGATCGTGCAATGTTTTCCTTGATCTTCCTCTATTTCTGGTTCCATTTACATCGTTAATATACCATTCTTTTTTCATTCATTCTTTCCATACGTCCAAACCATATTAATAATCCTTTCATTATTTTGTTCATAACAACATCATTAGCACCGCATTCACTTATTATATTTTCATTCGTCACTCTCATAAACAGAGTATCACACATTCGTCTAAGAGATCTCATATCTACTGCATTTATTCTACTTTCATCCCTCTTATGCCAGTTCCATGCTTCGCTTCCATACATAAGGTTGTGGTTTAAAACCGCTGAGGTTTATGCGAAAATTAATATTCGTGATAACTTTTTTCAACGTTAAAAACTGTTAAAAAATAATTCAAAAATGTTCTGTGATAAATAAACAGAATGTTTTTTTGTGGTTAATATACTAAAAATTTATTTTATTTTATACATTTATTAATATGATATCTTACTTATTTCAGATATAATGTACACTGTACTAATATTAATTGATAGCTCAATTTAAACAACAATTCACTTACGTGGTATTGCAGTATCGCTGACGATAATTTGTAAAATATGATACACATTTTGAATGCAATATCTATACGTAATCCCTTTATCTTGTAAGGTTTAAATACTTGGAAATAACATGAAGCGATTAACGCGTTAGCGAAGGTAAAGATTTCATTAAATTACTTGCATAACCAAGAATAAAATGCACATTGAGCTGTTTCATTGCACATAAAAAATATAAAATAGCGAAAACGTAGCATTCTATTATCAACTGCATTCAATGACAAATTTATATAATAGATTGTGTCGAGATAAAACAATAAGAATGCCACTCGAAGAGTTCATTTCAACACCAAACGGTCGTGCACGATGCAGCTGGGCTTGCTCAAGCCAGCTCATGTCGCTTTAATACGTAGCTCATTAATGGGGAACGACATTCATCTCGGGCTCACGCTAGCCGTTACTAACTTACCTTATAGCAAGCGGAAAATGACCGTGATATTCTTAGTCAAGCATTTTTCTCGTAAAAAATAATACTGTGATAAAAAAGGTGAATTTGTCTATATAATAAAAATCTTTATTTATTATTGCAATACATCGGTTTCAAAGTATTCCCTGTCCAACACAATGCACTTATACCAACGTTTTTTTCCAATCCCCGAAACAGTTAGAGATGTGTTCTCCCGGGATGGCCTTCAATACGTTCTTCAATTTGGCTTTTATTTCCTCATTCGAATTGAAACAGTGTCCCCGGGGCGGTCTTTTGAGTTTGTTGAACAGCTAGTCGCATGGTACTAAATCAGGTGAATACGGTGGTTGTGGAACGATATGGGTCGAGTTTTTGGCGAAATATTCTCGAAGAACCAATGCAATGTGGGACGGTACATTATCGCGATGCAAAAACGAAGAATTTTCCACCCATAATTCTGGTCTCTCGAGGAGAATTACTTCACGCAAACGACACATAGTACCCGCGAAGATTAAATGAAATATACACCTTAGTATTAATTTCTTGTATATTGGCCATCACTTTGTGTTGTGATTTCACATTTAAATAACTTTTTGAAAACATTGTATTTTACAAATAGAAATTGTAAAAAAAATTTCATTTCTAAAATTATTGTTGGTATTTAAAATTTCATGGTAGAATATTCATTGTAAATAATGAAATAATTTTTTTTTTAAAAAATCTTTTTAAAATGATGAAGATGGCAGCGAGCTGCCGAAATCGACCGAAGACACAAACAATAGTGAATTTTAACAAAATCTACATTTTAAAAAGATTTTTATTTCTTCGTCATTTTAATTTCTACCCTAAGGAACGACGACTTCTGTGCCCCGAAACAATCATGTTTGTTAAAAGTGGAAATAAAATGGTGTTAAATACAATATTTTCAAAAATTGTTCTAATTCAACTTATTTTTTATTATCTTTATATCTTTCTAGAAAAAAATATTGAATAATATATAAGAACAAGCATCTACATAACCTTTAATAATAATAAAATAAAACACTACAACAACCTACGCTTTTGCCATTGATGTAGGAATTCGTGTATTTGTGAAAACATGGCACACGCGAATCAAGGTAACACGTCCAAAGAAGTATAATAGACGGCAAAAGGAACCAAATATATTCATTTCCTTATAGCTTTGAATTGCCGTTAAAAATAATATTTATATAATGTGAATCGGTTGTATCAAATTTTGTGTTTTAGCGTTTCGATCGATAAAACACGAAAGAAAAAAAAAATACTAAATATCTGAAAACGCAAGTGTTCCGCAAGGCGGGTGTTATCGCGAGAATTGGCAGTTATTGAAATTCAACCGGAACAAAAATATTCGGGCCGCCGTTCATGGAACATGACACAAAATCCCACGACCCGGTGACGAAACAACTCTTCGCGTAATGAAAACACAACACGTGGTATATAATAAGTATTTTTAGGCAAGTGCGATGATGGAATGGTTACCGTGGCCTAGTGCAGCGGTCGGCAAACTCAGAAGCCAAAAGAGTCAAATATCAGCAGTCCAACGATTTTATTTTAAATAATAATTAAATAAAACGATGTTTTTTAACTACTTCCACTTTTGTCTTTATTTAGACAGCGACCAACGACCAGTCTGTCGATGCCAGCGAGCCTGGCGAAACCGGTCGCTGTCTAAATAAAGACAAAAGTGGAAGTAGTTAAAAAACATCGTTTTATTTAATTATTATTTAAAATGAACTTCCATCAAGAGATTTCAGTAAAATCTTTTGATTTTATTTTATTTTGAAAGCCAAACTTTCTTGAGAAATCTTGTTAAGTACTTGTAGTATTTAAACAAGACGATTGAGTCAAGTACAAGTATACAAGTAGTAGTTGATTAAAACAGATTAAAACAAAGAGAGGAAGAGAAGGCTGGTCGTGTTTATCACAGGAAAAAGTAATTTTAAAGGAAAAAGATTAAAACACTGCTTGTTCCACTTTAAAGTTCATTTTTCTTGACATTTTTCGAAGGCTTATGGCGAAGGCAAATCGTTCTACCAATGAAGAAGGTGTGAAATCTTTGAAACATGTCGAGAAAAATAAACTCAAAAATGGAAAAAGTGGTTTAATTCATAAAAAATATCTAGTATTTAATAAATTCTTCTGATTGTAGATCTTGCGATCTGTTTATGCAGGATATCAACTTTCTTCCTGTGATGAAGACGACCAGTATTCTCTCCATCTCTTTGTTTTAACCAGTTTTAATTAACTTCTACACAACATTATAAAATTCCACAAAGTTAAAGCCTTATGTTTATGTAAAATTAAAATAAAAAAAACTAGCTATCATCCTATAATGATAAAACTTTGTTTTGTTTTGTAAAATATTGATAAAACTTTGTTTTGTTTAATTTGAACTAATTGCAATTGCATTTCCTAAGAATGTTTAGGTAAGTCAGGTGTGTATCTTGTTTTTCAATTTCAGGAATGATCCCAGATACATTTTAATGATTATGTATAAAAAAATATTAAATTTAAATAAAGAAACGTACTTTCTTTTTAAGCACAACCTTTCTGGAAGAGGCGCGCTCAAGTAGCTAAAGAGCCGCATTTGGCTCGCAAGCCGTAGTTTGCCGACCACTGAGCTAGTGCTTTGGCCGGCATTCAGAGTTGGGAGTAACTTCTTCAGAGATAATTTTGAGTTATTCACAATTTACAAAAAATACACGATTCGAATGCGCCAAAGACATAAGTTTTCCACTTTGAATAGGTAGTCGTTTTTGACACCGTTTTGCATGCTGCCCGATTAGTAAAGGTGTTGCGTAGGAACAGCTACATACATAATTACTAATGCCGAGGTGCCACAACTCCAGTGTTTAGTTTATTGAGTATTGCAAGAGCGTCACCAGAAACTTAGTCACTAAAGTCATCCGGCGTCACCGTCTACCGGCCGGCAAACCTGTTTTTATACTTTAGTATCATCGGCACTATCATAATTTATAAAATCAATTCGCGGAATTGATAGGACAACTTTAATTTTAGTCATCAGTGGAATCATCAATACAAAAGGTGAAAATGGATTTGTTAATTTATATAGTCATCGATATCCAATGATGAAAAATTCGAAATTACGTAATTTACTTAAATTTTTAATTATTATTTTTCTACATTAGTCTCATATTTCCGCATAAACCAACAACCCACCAAATCACGTTTCCATCATACATAATAGGAATAGCCACAATAGCTGGACCTCTGTAAGCCAGAAGATCCAAGTCCAATATAAATTGCTTGAACTTAACTCTTCTGGGATACGGAAGTTCAGCTATTAAGGATATTCCCCTTGCATATAATGGGTACACAGTTGGAAAAAATGATTTGGTGCGTTGTTGATAATGCGGGGTCTTGATTGGTGTGGCCCAAAGTGTTCCTCAGAAGGAGGATCGATTTTGGGCACTTGTGGGGGATTGGGTGTTCGGACCGTTATTTGATTTAATTCGTCGTTTTTATTTTATTATAGGGTTATAATGTGAAGGGTTCTTTAAGTGTAAGACGAGTTTTTGAATGTATTCACCTTTTTATTAAAATACGTGTATCTTTATTACTCAAAACAATATTGAAATAGCACATTAGAAAAATAATAATACGGTATACAAATCAAAACTCGACCTTCGTGGCAGAGTGGTAAGAGCTCTGACTTCCATGTCGAAGGTCCCGGGTTCGATTCCCGGCGATGGCAGTGTGATTGTCACACTGTCTTTGGTCTGGTGTAGAATTCACGTGACAATAAAATGGCGATAGATTGGCTACATATCACACCATGTCACGAGAATCAATATAATAGCTAAAAAATAAATTGTATACAGTAATTGGGTTCAAACGACCTGTTGTAAACATATCTAAAAATAAACAAAAACAGATATTATTGCATATTGACAATATCTAGTGGCTGACAGATAATTTAGTCGTCATATATTTATTGTAAATGAATCAAACTATGAATAAACGATGAATAAGTAAACATGCAGAGAGACAAGAAGAATTTACGTGACGATATAAAAGCTAGAAATTGTTTACAGCACTTTAGTAATACCATTCCATACGGCCAATGTTTTGTGTGTTGAAAACCCACTTTCCCTCTGTTCCCGAGTGTTATCGTTTGATTGCTCACTCAGAAGTATGAAGAGATAACGCCGGCTACTTATCTTATCTATTTAATATCGCGGAGAATAAACAGATGTCGAGGGAAAGGGTTAACATTGTGCGTGTTGACTGCGTGTAGCGGGCGGCAAGCGAACTCCCTGTTAAACTGTCTGGTGAATGCTAAGCGTTGCATCGCTAATTGAAATCGTTTTGCATATTAAATCCGACATCATTATGATGTATCTGGACGGTTTGGACACAATCAATTTGAATACAATGAAGTAAATACTACCAAACACGAAGGACGCATGAATACGTATATCGTTGGTTATACATACGTATTACAAGTAATTATTTTGAACGCGTTAAAGTGGAATAAATTAGAAATTCCCGAGTCGTACAAAAGTAAGGACAGCGGATTCACAGACTAATTCATTTTATTTATAAACTATTAATTAACAATGAACCCTTTATTTCAAGGTGATTTAATATAACGGAATCTGCGAGGTCGAAGAAGTGGTCAGATGGGGACGTCAAAGACAGCGATACTGGCATCAACATGTAGAAAGAATGAGCTCAAATAGGATACCATGCATAGTTCTCCATGGAACGCCAAACGGAAACGGTGGAGAGAAAGCTGGAGTTCAGCGTCTCAAGAGGACCCGCCTGAAATAACAGACTCCTGAGTCTACCAAAAGTGAAGAAGAATATAACGCCATCAAATTAAACAATAAAATAAATCAAATATACGAAAACGAGTGCATGGTCAAAATATTTGCATTAATGTATCATTTTTAACCGGTTAGGTGCCTGAAGCGACTTTACTCGCTCTGTGTTGCCGTATCTGTGGGGTCGGCCATAAAAAAACAGCGAATAAATTCGCTCAACTTTACGCCTGTTTTTAGTATTAATTCGTAAAATATGAAACATATAATATTGAAGTCCACGTGAAATGGGTTAGATCCTGAATCTTTTTAATAACAAGCAAATTTCCAGTATATTTTTGGAGAGTTCTGTTTAAATAATATTGTATTTTTTTGTATAAATAATACTGATAATACGAAAATTATATCTTAAAACGTTGTCTGCGAGTATATTCGCGCGCTAATTACCACGCGCAGCTTGTAACTGAAATACAATAACATTTAACTGTTTGTATACTTTGATTATCGGTTGAACACCTTAGCGGAGAGGCGCGTAAGATGGATTGGTCATGTGTTGCGACACTAATGTTTCCTGCATAATGTGTTGAAGGGAATGGTCGAGGGATCGATTGGCAGAGGACGACCTCGCCAAGAGTACCTAGACCAGATTTGCCGAGACATGGGCTGCACCTCTTATGCGGAGTTGAAGAGAGTTGCCGAGGATCGAGCGGAGTGGAAGAGCAGATGCGTCGCCTTGCTGCAGACCAATCATTAGATTGAGACCGGAGAAGAGATACATGTGATAAAGATATATTACGTGTAAAATTAACATTTTAAGCAGTGTCCACGAGAGAGGTATTTATACCCTTCGCGCCGGTCACCACCAGTCCAATAAACGGGTAATAATACCCTTTTCACAGACAATGTGTTAATACAGAAAAAACAATGTACGTGTTATATTGTAAATAAACAAAGTATCCTAATAGATAGAGCGCGATAAAGAACCGCGGAACATGTCACGTTTATCAGACTTCAGCGCAAAAATATTGTGCGACCATGAAAACGTTCGTAGATGTTTTAACGCTTTTATCAAATCACTGTTGCCATTCCGGGCGGGCTGAGTCAACGTCTGAACTTCCTGGTTCGTCTTTGTCTGCCTGTGGTGGGTACGTTTCCTCGTCCGCGAGCCGTCGGCCCCAGCCCGGACCCCGGCCCTCGGGATGCTGGATATGGGCATCTCGTGACCCCCCGGGGCGACGGTAAACACATCACCTGTCTGGCGACCGAATCGATAAAACTCACAAAATTAACGACACATGTGATATACTATGTCTGGTGGATATAAACCTGCTTGAATTATTGAAATTGAGATATAAAAGATAATTCTACAGGCGTAATTAAGCAAATTTTAAAGGTTGGTCATGTTAGAAGTCGGAGGAATCGACGTGCGTGTATGACTCGTTGTATGAATGTGGAGGAAGCTAGAGAGGTTTGCCAGGATAGAGTAGTGTGGCGGTCCATTCTCTCTGCCTACCCCTGCGGGGAAACGGCGTGATGGTTTGTTTGTTTGTTCTACAGGCGTCAAGCTAAACATTTATAATAAAACAATCTTTGTTTTCGGCAACACTTATGTAACGAAGTGAAGCTTGGAGCTGGCAAAAAAGGATAAAAGTATGAAAAATGCCGTAGAAATTAAATCACTGAGAAGAATGCGCGGGAAAACAATGAAATAACAAAGAAATGTAAGGCAGATGATTGCATCACAAGTATTTTTTTTTAAAAAGATCCCCGATATGGCTTGGACATATGTAACGAATAGATGAGGGAAAAAATGTTAAAAAATTGTATACAAATAGTGTGAGTGGAATAAGAAGCCGAAGACGACCGAAGAAAGCATAGCATGACCAAATTAATAAATAATTAAAATAATACATTTAATGTCGAAAAAAATCGACGAACGTGCATGTTACGATGTATGAAAGTAGAGGAATCTCGACAGGTATATCAGAAGGGAGCAGTATATCGGTCTATCCTCTCTGCCTTCCTCTCCAGTGAAACGCCTTGATGCTTAGTTAGATTTGTTTATAGAGATTTCAATATTTTTAATACCAGACCGCCGCGGTTTAATCCCAGCAAATTGTGACGTCAATAAATCAGATTTGTCTGAATGTAGGCGGGGACTGTAGTACCTATAATATAGTAAGGATATATTGTAGTGCATCTAAACGGGCTTCACTTGCGTCACGGCAGACGGTTCCCACCGGGAGCTTTCCGGGGCGGGAAAATCAATTTTTCAGACTGACATTTAATGAAAACAATTGTTGTATGTGTACGTTTTCATTTATAGTACAATACATTAGTACTTTGGTTGTATTTACAGATATACAACAATAATACAAATATGAAGATAATGACAAACAATCGAATGAAGATTTACGATAAGTTATAAGATTTAAAAAATAACTGTCAATCAAAGATCAAGGCACGGAGAATGCAAACAAAAACTTTAACCTGAATAATCTCACAGAAACAACTTATCATATACGTGAAATGTATACATGAATTAATGAAATGACAAAACAAAATCAGGAAACGGCGAACGAACGAATGAATGAATGGAACACGAAGAGTTATTATAAAAGTAGGCAACCGAAACAAACGTACGGCTTGTCACATAAATAGGGCAACCGCAGCGTTAATGAAATCGTAACACGCGCGAGTCCCTGGATACCGCTGGCCTAATTCGCCTCGAGAGACACAAAGGACTGTTTGACGATGGTCCAGCCAGGCAGTCGCTAGGACGTGATACTGTGTATATTGGGCTTCATTTGTGTGTTCTTCCTTTTAAAGGGGTACATTATTTTCTCACTCTTCGACGTAACTGCAATCGGCGATGAATTTAACTAAATTGATTATTCTTCAACTTATAAACTCAAGAGTCTATTGTTAGAGGATTCCGATCCTATGATGCTGAACTCCAGCTATATCAACATCGGTTTGGGGGTCTCCCTGGTGAACACTGTATATCTGGTATTCCATGCAGAGTTAAGTATGGAATTCATAATCTAAATTTATTACGTTATATAATGATTTTTTTTTTTATATTTTAAAATATAATTTGAATGAATAGAGAAGAAAAAATGTATCTGTGTGAAATAAGTATGGAAAAATATAATATTAAGTAATGCAAGAACGAGAGAAATTATCACATTGTTTACTTGCACGAAACTGAAAGAAGTACACCTGTCGCTGGGAAAAAAGTGGATTGGAGTCAAGAAATAAGTTGGACTGACTTAATTACCACCGAAGATGGTTAAGTCAAACCTTTGCGACCTCGTCAGATCGACTATTTGCTGGATCGCGACAGTCAATTGAATCGCCCAATTTCTTATGGGATACTATCTTATAATAGTATATTTAAGTATGTTATGATATACCTGACTTCAATTCATCTATGAGACCACTAGTTCGTTAGCCTGACCGCATTCACGCTTTTCTAAGGATGAGGCAAAACAGTTATAATTACTAAAGGCAGGCTTGTTTTATATGCGTCAGGTGTGTGAGCAGTGAGCAGTGAGCCCTGATTGCGCCCATCGCTGCAGCGTGCTCAGGTGCGGAAGGCGTGCTAGCATTAGCATTAATCACAATATCGCCGCACCAACTGCGGCAACTGGTTGTGGCTCAACATAGCGTGCAACTCTTTAACCACGCGATAGTACTGCACGCTGCGGACGGTATATGGTAGACCTTCTCCCCTATACTCTCCCTTTTGGGCGGACGTAGCATGCAGCTAGCAGCCAGTAGGCCGAGTGCTTTAAGACAATGGTTCGCGCGCAGCTGTTCCGTCCGACGCGGGCAAACAGACGATAGAAGCTATGCGACTACAATTTAAATAATTACTCAAACAATGTGTGAACATCAGCTGCGCGATGAATCGATTGAAAATATTGTGTTTTGAGTAACCTAAATAACTAAAACACTGTAAAGCCGGTCTCCGCTGACTGTACAAGAAGTCTCGTTATCCTTGAAATGGCCGTATGAACATTTTTATTTGTATTGCGGTTTTGTTATGCATATTCATAATATTATACGGTAAGAATACTGTAACAATCTGTAAAATATTTATTACGGGCTGGCGTGGACTATAATTATATACTTAAAAAAAGATTATATTATATCACACTTGTAATGTGTGAAACAAGCTGCCAACTTATAGAATTTCAAAATGAATACTGAAGTGTAATTTCAGTTTCGTATTATTGTTTATAGAAAAATTAGGGCACTTTGGTAAGATAATGTTGAAAGTCGAAGTATCTGGTCGAAGGAGTTTGCATAACGCAGTCAGCATTGACCGTCATGAGGTTCGTCAGTTCGGCATTAAATGCATAAACACCGCGCTAACAAGCGGCAGGTGATACTCGATCGACCGTTCAGGACCATTCAGGCGTGTCTGGTAAATTTTTTCCGCCGATTTCATTTCAAAATCCTAAAGAAATATAGAATATCCTGCACAAGTCACGGGCAACGTGATGTAAGAAAGCTCGCAACATACCCGCGAGAAAGAGTGGGAAGGAGATCGCCCGAAAAGGAAGCTGGCTCGAGGCTCGTCATCCACTGCCTGCCGCCTGCCGCCCGCCGCCGTACTCCTCGGTACTTCAGCTCGCTAGAAGAACTGCGAGCCTTAGGAACACTGTAGGAAGAACGCGGAACACGAGGCGATAGGAAGCTTCTGTACAAGGGCGATACAAAACACCGAACCGAGGAATAATAAATATATTACGCGCGAATAAAAATATATTTTGGAATGCACGCGAGTGTGATTACTCTATTCGAGGAGCGATCTATTTGCGAAGCACTGGGGGAAGCTAAAGAAAAATCTATAGAATTTTTCTTTTTACACTGACGCGAGAATGCGACTATTTCCTTCGGAAAAAGAGCGACACTCCGACACACTGTCCCGGCGCGACGGTTCGCGATCGACTGAGGACTAGAGGACCGAGCGGCGGCCCCCTCGCGGGCACCTGATCACACACTCACACCGGCTAGCGGCTCCCTCGTCTCCTCGTCTAGCCGCGGCGCTATCGCTAGCTCGGTGGGCATGTGTGCTCGCAGGTTCCGATGTCGCACGGCGCGGCCGGGCGGGCGGTGGCGGTGCAGCGTGCATCTCTTGCACACACCCCGCGGCCCTTCGGGGAGCGCTCTCGCTACACGGTAATGCCATTAGCCTCGCTAGCCTAATCACATCGTAACGCAGAAATACATTTATATATTTGAGATTAAAAAAAGTACATCATCGTACTATTATCGTTCCATTTTTTTTGACAGGCATGGCCTATATAATAAAAAGAACACCATTTAGTTTTAACAACCTATATATGTAATAAGAAATCGGATATGTCCAGTGAAATAATACCAATTGATCTAAATACATGTATGCAATACATACACACAATAATAAATCTATTTAAAAATCTATCTATTTCAATCTTCTTCAGCTCAACAATTGATAAGATATATCATATTCAATTGACAACAAACACAAATGTGTATAATTTTAATAAAAAAACAATCATCACGGTATAAAAATATTGTTGACTAGTTTTGGTGCCGAGCGTATTATCATCGGGGCGATTACTTAAGTAATCGTTACTTATAACTAGGTTACTATTGACACAGACTGAAATTACCAATAATAACAAAACGTGAATCACGCCAAACCGAACGCACAAGAGTAATGAAGTAAAATAAGACAAAATATTCTAGAGAATATTGATTCATTGATACGAGAGACGTCGATCGGAATGTGTTTCTGCCCAAAGATATGAAAAGGTGTAAGAACACAAATTAGGAGTCTGCACGTAGATATGCAATCTGCACAACACGAAAACCTTGACGCGGATAAGGAGAGGATAACGTATTACTCTCATGGGATTCCAACTTCCTTCTCGGTCTTTCCGAAATTTTGTAAATTATTATTAATTTATCATACATTGATATTAAGTGTCAGAACAGCGGCAATCTCTGGTGCTTTAAAAACCACAATGTGAAAAAATAAAGATATGTCCATTAAGAGTAAGATGAAACAAGGGCAGACACAGTCAGGATTAAACAAGTACAGAGAACTTCCGAGATGAAGACACTGAGAATGATAGCAGGCAAAACTCTAAGAGATCGTGTTGAGGAACACCGGAATAAGAGAGATGTGTGAGTTTGAGGATATTATGAGATGGAGTAGACAGCATAGGACGGACTGGTACGGCCATATCCAAAAAATGGACACCACCAGACATCCCTATATTGCACTACATCATAGGTTTCCAATCTTTTCTGGGCCACCGCCCCTTTACAAGAAAAATAAACGTTCTACGCCCCCCCCCCCCCATAAAAGTTATTCCAAAAAAGGGAAAACTATTACAATACATACAATAACAAAATAAACCAATATTTAAGTATAATTTGCTTTATTGGTACCTACGTGATTAGCGTTTTTTTTTTTTTGTCTTTTTAGACTATATTTTTTTATCTGCCCACGCCCTCTATTTTTTCTGGGTCTTCTACTGCCCCCCTGAAAGTCTCAAACGCCCACAAGGTGGCGTTATCGCTCACTTTGTGCAGCTAGCCACTACATAATCAAACTCAAGGGACTCGTCCTCGTAGAAGAACTCCTGAAAGATGGAAGGATAGCTGGGAATCCACTTCACAGCAGGAGCAACCCTCTAGACTCTAGACAACGGACTACATAATAGGTCTATAGTAAGGAAGAAGAAAACAATAATAATTAATTACGTTTTATTTAAATGTTAATTGAAAACAAATTAATTATAAGAACAATCGAACGTCGATCGGGACCGCTCGAGGCGATCAAACGAAGCCGGATTCGATATTTCTTTAACGTTCATTGTCCCATCGGCGCAGGACAAAGGAAAAGAGTCAAAAACGTCACAATACAAGTAATAAGCGAGTGAGTGGTCTAATTAAATGGATATATCTCGGCGGGGACAGTAACGGGACTGCTCGGTTGCTCGCCGATCCACAATGCCCTGCATTCTGATGCGCCTATTGTCACAGTGCACCTGGTGCCTTGGTACCTGTCCCGCTGTCACTCCACCGGTACCGCCTGCCGCAAGCGATCGATACGATACAATCGATACAAATAAAACGCAAAGCGATCGAAAAATATTTTCTGAATTAAATATCGATCATGTTGATCAACAGATTGAGGCGGAAAATAGAATGAGGCTCACCTTTAGAATGAAAACCAAATCACACATACATTAATAAGAATTCCTCTCGGCAATTTCAATCCTAGGGATTGGTTTGGAGAAAAGCCTTGCACCTCGTCCTCGTCTGCGCTCGGTCTTCTGCAGCCCTCTTCCTCCTCATATGAGACGCAGTTCATGTCCTGTTTCAAATACTCACGTCGGGGGCGCCCCATTGATTGCATAATAAAATTTTATAAATAAAATCAGAGACAATTTTCAGATAGTTAACAAAAGTTGAAAACAAATAAAAATAACAAAGAAAAACAAATACGCACGTTAACAATGTAAAAGAAATGTAGTGCGAAATAAACGTGAAAAAAACTTAACTAACAATCACGCCGTTTCCGCGAAGGGGTAGACAGACAGGAGAGATACTGCTCTGTCTTGACACACCTTTCATTATTCCTCTACATTCATACATCGTAATATGCACGCTCGTCGATTTTTCCGAAATCGAATGTGGGCGTATTTTAATGATTTATTAATTTGGTCATGCCATATTTTTATCGGTCGTCCTCGGCTTATTTTTCCACTCCACTGATTTGTATAAACATTTTTAACCATTCTTCTCTCATTCATCTGTTCTATATGTGTAAACCGTCTCAGGGATTCTTTTTTAAATTTTACTTATGAAGCAATTATATGCCTTACACTTTTCTTTTATTTTGTCGTTCGGTATTCCATTATAGATCGTTTTTTCGCACATTCTTCGCAGTGATCTCAATAAAAGCATTTTTTTTATTAATAATAATAATAATTAAATAAAACGATGTTTTTAACTACTTCCACTTTTGTCTTTATTTCGACAGCGAGCTTGGCGAAACCGATCGCTCTCGAAATAAAGACAAAAGAGGAAGTAGTTAAAAAAAACATCGTTTTATATAATTATTATTTAAAATTAACTTCCAGAAAGAGATTACAGTAAAATAATTTGACTATTTTTTTACAAAAAATATTCACGTGACTAAAGACGGGTACTCGGAAAAAAATATGATCAATTGCCTATTCCCTGGAGAGTCACAATTCCCGAACTCGATAATTTAAGCAACCGACCGTTAAAACGAATTGCTGTAAAAAGAAGTGAACTACGAAAGGACCATAATATTAAATCCTGATATACTATGCGAAATGTTTTGGTACAAACCACAGAACATTACGAGACGGCCACGCCGCACATAAATTAAATTACCGGACATGGGTAGATGAATATCCTGAGATGATGACATAAATAAAATTAGTATTTGCCCCGTAAATCTGAATTGCTGGCTAATAATAAAATGAAATTCTCATTTACAGGTGCCAGCGATTAGGATAGAGATATTTTGTGCCGAAAATAAATTATATAACAAGCCAAAATGTGTTTATCTGGTGCCCCTACATGGTCCGGTGGGACGATGTAGGGGCACCAAATTTTATAATACATAAAAATTATACGGTAAAAGAGACACAAGCACAATTGAAATCTGGTTAATACAAAGTGGTTTAAACATAAAGTAGAGAAAAAAAATAAAATAGTTTATTGTTCCAATATGTCATGTGGGTGGCATCTTTAGGGTGACATTTGAACTACACTATATTATTCAATCACTTTACACCTTTGCACAGTTATTGGCGTTTACGTTTAACACCAATTAGGATCAAAAACTCATTTTTGATACTTGGCACCTTTGTATAATGTCCAACCCTCAAGTGATAATGCCATTATTAATTATCAAGGACATTTGATAATGCCTTAGAAAAGTGAAATATGTCATTACAATAAGATATAATAAAACTTCTAGGATATAATAAAACTTCTAGAAAACAAACGTTTTCATTCGTACTTTATTATTTAATACGGAGTTTTACATAATTGTATGGAAGTTAAGCTTGGAGCTGGCTGGAAAAAAACATTATGAAAGTAGGATAAATGCCGTAGAAATCACTGAGAAGAATGTGAGGGTAAACGATATATGATAGAATACCGAAGGACGAAATAAGGAAGAAATATAAGGTTGATGATTGCATCACAAGTCAAATTAAAAAAGGTTCCGGAGATGGTTTGGACATATGAAACGAATGAACGAGAGAAGAATGGTTAAAATGTTGTATACAAGCAGTGTTGGTGGAAAGAGAAGCCGCGGAAGACCAAGGAAAGCATGGCATGGCCAAATCAAATACTGAAAGGCGGCCACATTCGAAGTCGGAAAAATCGACGAGCGTGCATGTTACGATGTATGAATGTAGAGGAATCTAGAAAGGTATGTCTGGACAGAGAAATATGGTGGTCCATCCACTCTGCCTACTCATCCAGAGAAACAGCGTGATGGTTAGTTAGTTACATCATTGTTCAAGAAACAATAAATACTTAATACAAATTAAAACGTTTGTTTTCTAGAAGTTTTATTATAATTTATGGGAATGACCGGTTTTACATGTCTAGAGCATTATCAATATGCCAAAAAAAAAAAATAGGTGTGTGTCGTTTGTATTTCTGATTATACGTTTTAAAGCAGGCAAATTCAATATCATGATTAAGTAAAAAATATATATATATATAAAAGGTCGAAAATAATAGAATCAAATAATATAGACCTAAAACTGAGAATACTCCTCATCAAGACCTATGTATGGAGTGTCTTGATGTACGGCTGCGACACATGGTGCCTATCCGAAAGGGATAAGCGGAGACTAGAGGCTTTTGAGATGTGGTCCTATAGAAGACTCTTTGGAATTTCCTGGAGAGACCATATCACGAATGAGGAAGTTCTTCAAGGAATCGAAGGAGGAAGGCACCTGCTCAGGACCTTGTCCGAAAGGCGTGCAAGATGGATCAGCCATGTAATACGTCAAGAAGGTCTCTTGCATGCCATAATGGAGGGTATGATCGAGGGGACAAACTCTAGGGGACGCCCACGCCGAGAGTACCTGGAGGACCTGTTGGTGGACGTACGCTGCTCATCATATGCAGATCTCAAAAGAGCCGCACAAGACAGGGAAAAATGGAGGAAATTGCTGCAAACCAATCCCAGGATTGAAACGAGAGAAGAGATATATATAACTACATTCAAACGGAAGAAGCACTGACAACTGTTACGAAGTATGTATAATTATTTTGGATTACGATAAAGACCGGGCCGAAGCGTGAAGCGATTTACTGGCAACATTATACGTAATTTTAATTAAATCAAAAGTAAGAATGATAGTGCTCCGCGACCATGGACCAAAACAAACGAAAGCGAAAATGATCTCGACGTATCGAGGACGACGATATTTCATAAGAACTGGAGTAAAAGAGCGATCTGCTATAGGTACAGCTAGACAAACCGCGCGCCGATGACTGACGCGAGGGAAATGTTCCCATGTATGGGCATTGGTACTTATGGGATAATCCGCGTATTCTTCGCCGAATACACTTATTCAGTTCGCGTACGATACGCAGTTCGAGGTAATACAGCCGCGGAGTTCATTAAACTATAATAATAAAGTATTTCTATATTGCCCGTAACACTTCTATTAGATAATGTTACGGTCGGCAGATCGCGCTTACAAAATATATAATATATCGTGTGTACACTTGATATCAGAGTTCGTACAACATGTGTAAGGAGGTTCCCGTAGCGATTTCAAAATAAATTAAATCATTATTTTCTACCGATTTACCTCTGATAACAAGGTATACGGAATAAACATTAATCATACACATAACATACTTCCCTCTAACAATTTTTTTTTTTTTTTAACTGAGTTAGAATACTAACTCAGTTTAAAAAGAATATGTTTTTTTGTTGTTTTGTTTTGGGGTGATTAACTGTCCATTTATGGGTTCTAGAAAATTCCAAGGGGTGGCCATCTGTGTGACTGGGGGCGCAGATGAAAAATAAGGTGCAATAAAAATAATAAAGAATATTGAAGTAACATCCATCTAATATTAAAGTAACATCCGACCCTCTGGCGTCCACGTGTGATCTTTATGATCCCGCAAACCCTGGGTATGGCATATTGGACGTACTCGTATGTAATTGGTCTGGTGAATTCTTCACCAGACCAATATACCTTCATTATCGGAAAAAGTGTATAAACTGTCGAGTTTACATTGTTCTTCTTATAATGGATGTAGGTATAATACAATAAAAATATGTCGAGATATGGTAAACAAACTCAAAAGTGGAAAAACCTATTTTTAATTTATAAAAAAATCTCGAATTCTCTCTCAAACTTCCACATTTTCTTGAACATAAACATTAAAAAAAAACATCTGTTGGAATTTAAGGCACATAAAAAATGGATATTCGAAGGTTTAAGGTTAGTCACGTACCAAGAATCCAGTAATTTAGAAAACACCGCAATAATAAGACAGGATGAATTTCTTCTTCTTTCTTTAACAGCCGTTGTCGTCCACTGCTGGACATAGGCCTGCCCCATACTTCCCCATATATGATATGTCATACGGGGGGTGGTTGGCATTACAACGCCACGCTTGGCAGACGGGTTGGCGAGGTGTCCTTCCACGTTAGCCTATGCATCAATATTATCCACCGAGGTTATTCACACTCGATCTCTAACATTTCAACAACAGGATGAATTTGTATGTACATAAATGAGTCAGTTAATAACAGTGTCACCAGTATGCCGTCGATGCCAGCAAGCCTGGCGAAATCAGTCGCTGTCGAAATAAAGGCAAAAGTGACAGTTAAAAAAACATCAAAAGATTTTAGTAAAATCATTCGAATATCTCAAAAATAATTAATGTAATGATTTAAGTGTAGACAATAAAATAATATATCCATTTCTATTAGAGTGGTTATTTCACTAGAAATAATTAAAGTTTAATTTGTAGCGTCAAAATTAAATAACATTTATAATTGACACTTCTGTTGATTTATGTTTGTGGTAGTGTGTATTTATATAGAATTGTTTCTATGTGTTTTATATATGTATTACAATCTCTGTTTGTTGCTCTTATAATAACAATAAAATAAGTTAGATTTGACAAAAGGTTCCCGAACATATTTAGCATTTTTGCCTTTTTACAGAAAGTGCGAGAAAGTTGAAAATCTATATTTAAAAACAAATAAAATGGTGTAATAACAATTTTATCATGAATTGTGCATTGTTATTAAATATTTTATTTTATTTTATGCATAATACTATCCATGTTTTACAGTTTAAGCAAAATAATGTGTAAACAAATTATTACAAAAACATGATCTGCCGACACATGCTGACAATGCTAAATGCACTAGTCAACCAAAACATTATTGTTAACAAACTTAACTGACCAGTCACAACATATGTTTTGTTTACTTGTTATGTAAATTAAAAATCATAACAAGATATAAAAAATTACTTAAGAGATGAAAATTGCATGTACTAAAGATATCAAAATTTTAGATAAACTTAAGGCGTTAACACTGGAATTCCATAATGACGAATTTTTTATAAATTAATTTTTCTCCACATGTTTCAAAGACCTTCATCATCGGGAGAACAACATACACTAACCAAAATTATTACAAAATGAGTGCAAGAACCTAGAAACATATATAACATGTGTTAGTTAACTTTGCCAAGTACCAAGGACATAACAATGGTATCAATGGGTTAAATTTTGAAAGGATATTTTAGATGGAAGTTTTGAGTTGAGGATGTTTTATTGCTCTTAATTAATACGAATGAAAACATCTGTTTTCTAGAAGTTCTTTTATAATTTATGAGAATGACGTGTTTCGCCTTGATAAGGCATTATCAAATAACATTGAATAATGCCTTAGAAAGGCGAAACATGTCATTCCCATAAATTATAATATAATAAAACTTCTAGAAATCACACATATTCATTCGTACTAATTATTTGATATGGAGTTTTACATTATTGTTCAAAAAACAATAAACAGATCAAAATCTGCTTTAAAATTTTTTTTCTCCGGCGCTACAACCCTTGGTGGGTCTCATTCTCCTCCAAGAAACGAATTTCTTGAAGTGTTGGTAAAGTTGGTTGTTTTACGAGGTTAGGTTCTTGGCCTAACGCTCAACCCTCTTACTAGGAGGACCAGGCTTTTTCTGTATGGGTGTTCCTTCCCTTAGCTGGGGGTGACCTGTTTTGTGGCGCCGAAAATTGCCATTCGCCCTCTCTCTGTTAGCTGTGGCACATCAATATACGAGTACGTCCAATATGCCACACCCAGGGTTTGCCGGATCATAAAGATCACACGTGGACGCCAGAGAGTCAGACTAAATGGTAGTGTTGCTGATGTTACTTTTTATTATTTTATTGCACCATATTTTTAATCTACACCCCCAGTCACACAGAAGGCCACCCCTTGGAAATTTCTAGAACCCATAAATGGACAGTTAATCACCCCACTATAAGAATAAAATAATTCTGAAAACTAATTTTGCTTAAAATTAAGTTTCTTTTAAGTACAATTAAAACAGTAGTATAGATTATTAAATTATGAAATTTTACAACAACAAACCATTATGCCTTTTAACCGGAAAGGTAGGCAGAGAGAATGGACCGCCACACCTCTCCACCCTTCTCCACATTTATACAACGAGCCACACACTCATGTCGATTCTACTGACTTTTAATATGGCTGACCTTTAAAATTGGATTAATTTGGTCATGCTATGTTTTCCTCAGTCTTCCTCGACTATGTAATCCGTTCACATTCTTGATGTAAAGTTTCTTAGCCATTTTTTCTTCATCCATGCGTTCCATATGTTCAAACCATTGCAAGTGATCCTCTCTTAATTTTTGTTCATAATAATTTATTCCGATCTACATTCTTTTCTGATATCGTAGCATTTGAAATTCTATTGCACGTTGATTAACAACAGATATGTCTAAGGGATCTCAACTCTACCGCATTTATTCTGCTGTCACCCTTCTTCTGCCAGTTTCATGGGTTTCTTCCTTACATAAGCGATGAAACCAGAACTCAATTGTGAAATCATATTTAAATATTTTATGATACCTTACTACAGTTATAAAGATGGAAAATAAACAATTATGTTAGAGTTAAGAAGTGTTCAGTTTACTGGAATAGAAATTTTAAATGTATTATTCATCCAGCTAAAATGAACTTAAGAAACCATATGAAAAATTATTTAAAATAAAATATATTAAAATAGTTCATCTCATGGAATAAATAATAAAACCCAACGCCAGCAAAGCTGGTTGAGCTCAACAATAATCAACATTGGTTAGATTAGTGTTATTCTTGGAATAAAATTTAAAAAATCTTTAAAAAAAAGTTGAATTAATCACATATTAAACCATATGTTATTTGTTTTACCGATACATAAAAGCCACATAATTTTATTTAAACATAGTATAATATAAAATCAAAACAATGAAACAGTTTATGAAACGAAAAAGAAAATAGCTAATAATTTGTAACATTCATAACAATAAAATATATTTCAATGTATTCAAAATATTATAAATACATTACAAAATGCACGGTAGCATAGCGTTTAAGCAATTCAGAAAAATGTATCATGGAAAAATCTCTATAGCAAAAAATGCATTATTCGTTTGTCTATTTTATTTTCAAACAATAGGGTTTATCTCAAATGTAAATAATGATACTTCATATATAGATACAGCGTTAATATTGCGAAATTAATAAATTGAAGGATAAAGAATAGTGCTAAATTTAAAAGGGACTAGAATTATTAGAAGCATCAACAATGAAAAAAGACGTGAAGTATAATCGATAGAAACAACGTTTTTGCGGAAACTTCTAGTAAGACGTTTGAATAGATGATTGACATGTAATGTTTGATTTCAATATAAGGTAAATCAATCAGATCACGTACAATGTGTATCAGATCACAATAATGTATACAATAAATGCTTACCTGATTGAAAAACTATTTCGTAAATAACAGATTTTATAAAAACACACTGCACGGTTTACTAGCACTGTCAAATTTAGCAAATTTTGAAGGTTAACCAACTTCAAAATTTAAATAAATATCGATTTCACATGTTTTTTTCAAGGCTGTTCAGTTATCAATTTACTTCGTACTTACTCACAATAATTTATTTAATCGATACCTACACGTATATTTTTGCGCCAGGCTGTTAGGTGTGATATAGCCATGTTTCATGGCATAATAGGTGAGATTGCACTAGACAAATTTTACATGACCGAAAATACGTTTTCTCTCTGGAGGCTTGTTTGATCTTAGTTAAGTTTAATTTTAATTAGTGATAAGACTATGAAAGACAATTTAAAAACAATAATAGTGTTTAAGGAAGTGAAGTGACAATTGTAATAAGAAAATAGCGTTCTGCCCCGGTATCGCAATTTAGTTAGGTACTGCCGGGCCCAATTTTCATAAGTGGCCATACTTTGGGGGGGGGGGATGACCTAACCCCCTCACCCTGCGATTTGGAGCTCGAGTCGTCAGGCAGTCAGTCCACCTCCGCCCTCGGTAGAAGAAGCGTCTCCGCCTCGGCCACGCGCCGGGGGCGATAGTCTCAAAAGATCGCGAAGTGTTATACCGAACGCCGGGAAGTGAATCTGAAAAAGATTGCGATATCGCCGCATGGCGTCAGCAACCATGGCGTCAGCTCATCATCATTGGGACCTGATGCTGGCCACGGCTGTCTCAGCGAATGAGACCAGACCGCTCCTTGCCCGCCCTCGCGCCCGCCTCACACATCCCTCGTGGTGCGGACGGAGGAGGATGCCAAGCCGCCTGACACGGTCCGTCGCCGTCCACATCGAAACCAGGTGCCGGCTGCCTCAGATCCGGCCAGCCTCCACGTCACCCTTCGCCGCCGTCTGCCTCGCCCGATCTCCGCGGCGGGATGAACGCAGCCCCAACTCGGCACTGCTGTCCCAAGGATAACATTACGGATTAGTTTTAAGTCGTTGGCCAACGAAGAGCAAGTAAGTCCTATTTAGTTTATAAGTAATCTTGTTTCTTTCCTTTTGTTTTATTGTATGTGTGTGTGTTTAAATATAATTGTAAATAGTAAATATTGGTTTCAATCTCATATCACTATACATCCCGGAGTAATCTCAATTAACATAATAGAAATGAGTCATTAGCGAATCACATGGGCATCAACACGTTGTAAGGAATTGTTTCGAGATCGGGAGTGAAATACGAGTAATCTTCATGTTTCACCCCGTGACGCCGACTTCTTCGTAACAGGTGTATTTCGCTGTCACGGGGTGAAACACGAGATATACTCGTATCTCACTCCCGATCTCGAAGCAACTCCTCACAACGTGTTGTCCATGTGCTTCGTCAATGCTAAGTATTATTATGTTAATTGAGATTGCTCCGGGATGTATAGTGATATGAGATTGAAACTAATATTTACCATTTATAATTATATTTAAGGACACAAAATAAAGAAACAAGATTACTTATGAACTAAAGGGGACTTACATGCTATTCGTTGGCCAACGAACTAAAACTAAAGTTACTACGAAAGCGGTGATCTCTAGCGAGGACCGACGCGGACGGAAGCCGGCGTGACGGCGCGGCTTGTTGGCCAGCACGAGGACTGCCGGAGGCTGCACGGCACAGAAGCATCACGCGGATGATGGACCGCGGATGGCGCGGGTCCCCTTCGCAGCGACAGCAGTGGCCAGCATCGGGCCTCCATGATGATAATCTGGCCCTTGGTTGCTGGCGCCATGCGGCACGTATATCACGATCTCCTCCTCGTTTAGATTCACTTCCACCGTAGGTCGGTGACAGACTACTCGTGATCTTTTGAGATTACCTCCCCGGCGCGCGTTCGCCGGGGAGAGATGTTCCTTCCCGAGGGCCGGGGACAGACTCACTGACTCTGACGACTCGAGCTCCAAATCCGCAAGAAGGGGGGTTAGGTCTTCCCCCCCCCAAAGTGTTGCCGTTCGGCATAATTCGGCCCGGCAGTACTTACGAAAATTGCGATACCGGGGCAGAACGCTATTTTTTTAATCACAAAATTGTCACTTCACTTCTTTAAACACTATTATTGTTTTTAAATTGTCTAATCACTAATTAAAATTAAACTTAACTAAGATCAAACAAGCCTCCAGAGAGAAAACGTATTTTCGGCCATGTAAAATTTGTCCAGTGCAATCTCACTTAGTATGCCATGAAACATGGCTATATCAAGGCTACGCAATAAATCCGTGTGAATTTCGATTTTTATTTATTTTGTGTTGGTACCAATCAATTCTCTAAAAAATATTTATGGTTGATTTATACATTGTTTTTAATTTTTTGACAGATGATATGTGTCACAAATAATTTCAAGTTTCAAGTCAATATTTTGCGGCGAACTCGGCGAATAATAAATATATACTTGCTTTAAATACATACTTTAATAAAAGAAAGTTAAAATGTTAGAAAACGTTCATCTTTCGAGCGATGTTTTTGCCGTGTGCATGCAACATGCGCTGTCAACAGAAAAGCAAGAGATCATGGGACTACTCATTGGACGGGTTAGAATTTCGTAGTTTTAATTATATGTGATTTATATTATCACTTTATTTTTAACAATTGAATGTGTTTTTAGGTCAATGATAATTCTACACTCGTATCAATATCTGCTTCAATAATTCTGCGAAGATCAGATAAGAAGCCAGATAGGGTAGAAATATCAGAAGAACAGCTCGTCCAAGCCACAGAATATGCCGAAAAGTTAGCTCGCCAGGTTGGAAAACCACTTCGAGTTGTCGGCTGGTATCATTCCCACCCTCACATAACGGTGTGGCCTTCCCACGTTGGTGAGACTGCCTTACTTAATCTTAAAAAATCAAACCCGTGATTGGTAAATTATCACTTGTTCTTTTTAATTTTTTTTGTAATATTCAACTGATATTCTCAATATTTGAAACACTGTTTTTTCCACTTTAGAGTTTATTTTTAAGGGACAAAGATACAAACTAACCATAAATATTTTAAACATGTATGTAACTCGTACAAATTAAAATTAGACAGAGTACCAGGGACATAGCATTAACAAGAGCTTTATAAAAAAAATCCTTTATAATATGTGTTATATTTAATTCGACTCGATTTTAAGGCTTTGACCGGTTTCAGCAGCTCACTGTTATCTTCTGGAACCTACATCAGCAGTTGTTAGGCTTTTATTGAAGTCATAATGGTGTGGTTGAAATGATTCTATGAAATCCATTAGTAGGCGATTAAATTTTTTTTTTTAATTAAAACTATTGTTAGTTTCTATATAATTAAAGAGCTGGTTTATTTATTTTAATTTTACAATGAACTTCTACCGAGAAATTTCAATTAACAACATTAATATTTTAACAAGAGCTTACAGGATTAATATTTTACTACTTGCAACCCGTGAAATATTCACGGAAGCAAATATTCTCTACTCTTTAAAAACTTGGTTCACTGTACAACTGTAATCAGTAATAAGTTAAAACTTTTAATGTATATAATTTTTTCCACACACACATTAAAATTTCACAATTTTCAATACCAAATTGTTCTTTTTTGTTTTCTACGCTTCTGTCATACAGTAATAATCAGAACAAAATTCAAGGAGGTATTCCTAGCTTGCTCTCTGGTATTCAAAATATTCTCGTACTCTTTCTTGATGACATCTGTTTTTGCCTCTTAATTTTTTTGCATCTTACGATATTTTGAAAAGATTTTTGAAATGGGATTTTTTTCTTTTGGTTATTTATTACGCTTAAGTTTAAGCAAAGGAACTGTTCATATTTTAGGTTATGAAGCAAATGCCTATTACATCTATTCAATAAAACTATAACAACTATTGAACAATGCAAAGGGTAAATACAAATGAAAACCTCAGTTTTCTAGAAGTATTATTATATTTTACGGGAATGACATGTTTGATAATACCTTAGAAGGGCGAAACATGTCATTCCCATGAAATATAATAAAACTTCTGGAAAACTGAAATTTTCATTCGTATTAATTATCTAATATGGAGTTTTACATCATTGTTCAAGAAACAATAAATAATGCAAAGGGTATTCAACTGATTCAGTTTATTCCACAATTCCAGTGAAGCCTTGTTTTACCTTGATTAGAACATTATCGAAATGCTTAAATAATACTTTTCTTCTTCTCAAGTTTCAATCCTAGGTATTGGTTTTCATCAAAGGTAATTTAGTTCTTGGGATGCCACTTGGATCTTTTTAATGTGGTAGTTTCCCGTTGCTTTCCACATTAATAATACCCTAGTAAGGCAAAAAATACGACAACCATAAAAATATTTTCATAAATCTTGGATTTTCACTAAAATATATTTTATTTTTCAGATTTAAACACACAAACCATGTACCAGAGAATGGATTCTAGCTTCGTTGGACTCATATTTGCCGTATTCCTCAATGACCAGAGTTCCAAGTCACATGAGGTAAATTTAGCATTTTTTAATTAAAATTTACTTGCTTGCCTACCTTTAGAAGAGAGAAAACCTTCCTTCAATCTGTGTATTATGTTGCTTATTTCATTACTATCTCCCGACTGATTTGGCTTCTTACCATGCTTCTTCTCTTATTTCCCTTATGGAAGCATGGTAACATACAAATTGAATTTATTTAATATATTAACAGTGCCATGAAAAAATGTCTTATTTATTATTATTTTCAATGTTTTTCCATTAAACTCTCAAAATAATATAATATAATCTTTGGTCAGGCAAATGATATATCTATTTGAATAACTTTTTGAAAACATTATATTTTTTGCCCCTTTCACAAACATGTTTCAGGACACAGACTTTCCTTCTTCAGCATATGAATTTTAACAGTCGAATGAAAGAGAGTCATTACTTATATTCTAAAAAACGAGTGAAAAAGTGGAAATTAAATTTAGCGGCAGGGTAAATTTGTTGTTTAGTTACAATTATGTGACAGTGGAAACAAATCAGTTATGGGACTAGAAGTTAAGTCTATACCTATTACTAGTAGGGATGTTAAGATAAATGAGTTACGATAATATTTCATCCGAAAAGTTCATTATTATTGATATAGCAAGACTCCGTGCAAATGTAAATCACATAGATTATATTATATACATATTGCAATTTCATTTTATTTGGTGTGTAATACTCCAAATTGGATTAAATAATAGGTGAAACACTTGATTTGGAAACTTTGTTTTTCTCTCCTGTGTGAGTGTAACACATAATCTAACTTAGGTGGGTGGATGGAGTGGAGAGGGATCTCAGGGCAATTTGTCTTGCAAATTAGAGAATGTGGGCGATAGACTAGGGTGAGTGGTGAATGATTCTGGAGCAGGACAGGGTTTATAGTGGGCTGTAGCTCTAAAGATAAAGTTATCAAATCAAATCAAATCAAATCAAATCAGTTTATTAACTCAATAGACATTACAAACAGGAAAATATTTAAGGCATCTATTAAGTACAGGTAAGATATTATTATAATACAACAAAGTACCAGGAACGCATTAGAGATGGTTCGACATTAGGAAGACAAGATACTTTCCAAAGTCAATAGTATTTGCCCCCTGAACGTACTTTCACTAACATGAAAGACGTCGATCTCCGAGGAGACCGCGTTCAGCAGACTAATTGCTCTTCCCACCGGTGTCACCAGAGGCAGATTGGTTCTGGCGGCCGGTAGGTAAAACAATCTGTGCTGTCGCTGTCGGAGATATCTATCGGGGACAAAAAGACCAACATCCTCCAGTACGGCCGAGTTCTCAAAGTATCCCCTAATTAATCTGAAGACATGGGTTATTAGATGTCCATCTCTTCGAAGCTGTAAAGAATTGGCTCCGAGCATTCCCAGAATAAATGCCGTGGGATAGAGCCACGGATAACTACCATACTCCCTCATGTAGAGATACCTCAGAAATTTTTTTCTGAACCCTCTCCAGCATAACGGAATATCTCGCCTCGTGAGGACTCCATATCACAGAACCACTCTCGAGCCTGCTCCGAACCAATGCGTTGTATAGGACTCTGAGCACATTGGGATCCCTGAAAACTCTTCCGGTCCGGACGATGAACCCCAACATCCTCAGTGCAATGCCACAAATCCTCTCGATATGTGCACGAAAAGTCAGCCTACTCTCATAGATGATTCCGAGATCCTTCATCGTAGATACATGTGCCAGTTGCTGGTTGTTCATTGTGTATCTATGATATACAGTTCTCAATGCTCTAGTAAATGATAGCATAACGCATTTAGAGACATTGAATTGCATTTGATTACTGTGATTCCAGTTAACAATATTATTGATGTCCGACTGGAGGCGAAGACAGTCTTCAGGATTTTTAATTTCCAGGAATAATTTCAGATCATCGGCAAATAAAAGAAATCGCGAGAAGTTTATCACCTTCGCAATATCATTTATGAAGATGGTGAAGAGGAGTGGCCCTAAGTTTGAACCTTGTGGCACCCCTGAATATACAAGAAAAGGTTCCGATTGAAAAATTCCGTATGAGACGAATTGTTTTCTCCCCTTGAGGTAACTAGTGAAAAACATCATCAACTGAGAGGAGAATCCAATTTGAGATAGCTTTTCTATCAGAATGTCATGGTTCACAGTATCAAAGGCCTTTGAGAAATCATTATAAGAACAGTCAACTTGGTGACCTTTATCCAAGACCTTTGATATGTATTCTGTGAATACCATGAGATTAGTTTCAGTAGAACGCCCCTTCCTGAACCCATGTTGTTCTGTTATAATGTGGGGTTCTACTTTGGGAAATATAAATTTGTGTAAAATAAATTCAAATAGCTTGGCTGGAGCCGACAGTATCGCTACAGGTCTAATATAACCTGTTACCATCCTACTACCAATATTAAATACTTAATGTTTATGATCAAAATCAAGCAATATTTTATTTATCTTTACTAAACATTGAAGCCATTAAAAGACACTGCGGAGAGTTCATTGGCTCCATAATATTAATTAATGGAATGACCAGAGAATTGCTATTTAATTCATCTCTGGAAATGGAAAATCTTGTGATATTAATATGTAATTATTTTTACTTCTCAAGGTTCAGCTCACATGCTTCCAGTCTACAGAGGGCCTTCAAACAAGACGGGATATCCCCATAGAAATTGTCTCACCTGACTCATCCCTCACTTCAACTTGTTTAAAAGTAATTTTTCTTTTTCTTTTCTCTTCGTTCTGTCTAGTAAAGTAATTTATGACAATAATATTATTAAGAAAATGTTTTTTTTTAGACATTAATTCAGTTACCAGAAATTTTGAATGAGGAAGAATTTGAAACATTTTATAACGAGACAAAAGGACTGGAAGGAGACTTCCTAACAGAGCAGCACAACGCTGCTGTAAGGACTATTGCACTTGGCCATATTGCGGAAAAGGTACTTATGAAAATATATCATACTTTGTATGATGTTTTAAATATATCTTGATGAAAGAGGCTAATGATGTTTTGAGTGAATTTAACATTCAGTTTTATATGATTATTTCCAGATGACTCGCCCTATGTTAGAGGTGCTGACGGCAAGGAATAAGATCAGTGAATTAAGACTGAAAGTATTGCGGCGCCATCATATGCACTTAATACAGAAGTTGGAAGAATGTGGACTTTTATAAGGGTGATCAATTAACTCTTCACATCAGTTTATAGGCAACGAATGTTGAATAGGTTAGATCACAGATTATAAAATACTATTTTATGAAAAGAGAAATTATTTTTCATCCGTAGCATAAGAATTGTTTTTACAATCCTAAATATAAGTTAAAATAAAAGCTGTGTTATTACAATGGACCCGGATTGTGCCAAGGACTGAACCCATGTTCCCTAAACCAGATGCTATGTCTTCTTCTTCAGCCTTCTTCCATCCCTCCACTGCTGGATATAACCTCTTCCATTTTCTTCCACTCGTCCCTGTCTTGTTCCTATCGCATCCAGGTCGTTCCAGCTATTAAGGCAATATCGTCAGTCCATCTTTTGTGTGGCCTCCCGACACTCCTTTTCTTTGTCCAAGACCTTCACTGAAGTATTCTGGATGTGCATGTGTATCCCCGGATTATTTACGACAGTAAAATTCAATGAAAAGACAATTAAAGTTATTTTAATTTTATTACAAATTATGAATCTATTCATTTTAATGTAAATATTTCATATGAATTGTCCTTAAGTATTATTATAATTATCATATTAAACATAAAACTTCAATTAACCATCACTAATTTATTTTTTTAAAAAGCAGTTCACAAAATTTGACATAAATTAAGTTAATAAATGAAAAGTGAAGAAAAAACAAATTATAACGATTATTCCATTCTCTCGAGGCGTGTCTGTGTCCCTTTGAGTATCTGCACGAGGTCTTCGGTGTCGGGCTTGGTATAGAGGGCGTTGAGGGAGCTGGAGACTAGATCTTGACACTTGATGAGCACGCGTCGCCGGTGTTGTGTTGACAGTGGGACGGAGCCGCTCACCACGCGCTCCATCAGCACGGCTGCCACCTCCATAAGATGCAACTCGTTGCCTTCCGAAAGCCAGACTCGTTCGTTCAAACTTATCAGTCTGGAAATATAAGTAAAACATTAGAAGATTGATATTTTACACACACAAAAATTTTAAAAATCAAGCTTTATATCAAGAATGTAAAAATACAATTTATGAAACAGTTTTAAATTCATTACTACAATAATTCAACTAAAACTAATTTTAGATAATCCATTGTTTTTAACGAAACATTGTGATATTTCAACATTATTAAATGTGTTAATTTTGAGACACTTTTATTAAACGTATCACAATTTAGTTTTATGAGATTGTCACGATAGCTGTTTCGCCAACCTATGCTGGCATCATCAGGTGTTACAAACAACTGTTGTTGCTCGTAACACCCGATGAAGCCAACATATGTTGGTGAAACAGCTATCGCGACAATCTCATAAAAATAAATTGTAACACGTATAATAATAGTGTTTTAAAATTAATACATTTAATAAGACAAATTTTATCAACAAAGACAAATGAAGAATTCAAATTTACAAAGGATGAAAAGATTTTGTTACGGATTTAAATAAGTTATTGTATGTATTCAACGTAAGTATATAATATAGTGAATACCTTGTATAAATATCAATAAGCATTTCTACTGGTACATCAATATTCAGGAACGTCAGGGCCACCATCCCAGGCTCCACTCCCAATCTGCAGCTTTGAAGTTCTAACTGCTTGAGAATGAAAGCTGTAGAAGAAAAACAGTCATACTTATTAGGATATCGCTTCGCTAGTTTCAATCCAGGGGGGATTGGTTTGCAGCAAAGTGTAACATTTTTACTGGTTCCTGGGATGCCGATTAGGCCTTTAATCCTTATAGTCCGGCTGGCTACAATAGCAGTCCACATATATTCTCCGTGTTTAACGTGTAATATCCCGTAAATTTACTACGACGGATCAAAAGTAAAAATTTGTATTATATGCCCTGTGATTTAGAGTTAAACGTTCATCCTTTTTGTAAAAAGATTTAATTTAATTTAATTATTCCACCCGTAACATTTAAAGAGCTTTTCAAGAAAATAATAAAATGATGAAAATTACTAAATAATATTACAGCAAAGCACCCAAGGAACACAAACTGGAAATGAAATAACTAATAATGTAAAAGAAAATGTAATGCATTATATTTTAAATCTTGTTTAGCACCCAAAAAAGTGAAAATTAATAATATTAGACCTAACATTATCATTTTGGGTAATTTTATTATGAACTCACCAAGTGGAAAGCAGTGGCCAGAGGTAACATACTCTTTTCCTAGAGTGGTAATTTTACTAAGCAGTCCCATCATCTTGTCCTCATTGGATGTGACTCCCTTCATGGATTTAATCTCCTCGTGTATAATGTTGGTCCAGATGTTCTCCACTAGCAGTGGGTCGTTGTGTCCAGAGCAGTGCACGATGGCGAGCTTGCACTCCCAAAGGTCATATTTATCTGCATAATCCTCATACAACTGCAAACAAAACACATTTTTTAAGTACTAAAATAATTAAATACACAATTTTTTTTCAAAACAAATAATTTGGCCTAGGGTCAACCAGTAAGGCAAGCCAAGGAATTATAAATAAATATTCGTAAAGAAATTAAATAATCTTTCTTTTCATGACATTTCTGCACATAACGTAAATGACAGATAACATTCTGACAATAGACATGAAGTTTGTTACACATCGAATAGTAACATATTTCAGAGTGATAAAGCCTGGCTTTGAATTCTTACAAAAAATTGTAGACATCCTCTGGTATATATGCACCTAGCTATACGATTACAGGCCAATAATACACAAGTGCGAAAAATACCCTTTTACATTTTGCAAGCCTATCGAAAACATGTGGATGCAGGCGATATCGCGGGCGTCTCACCTACGGTACGTATGAGTGAAATAAAATACGGCGCGTATGAGTGAAACAAAACATACACGTAGGTCATTTCTGCCCATGTCGGCGGAGTAATTTCCAACTCAAGGAATTAAATCGCTTTAATGCCCTCGCATGAAATTCAAAATATAATTTTATTCGTAGACGGCTCAAATGTGCAAAAACATTGTTTTAATGTAGATTTTTTAAGGCAAGCCCGGCTTCTCGGCTTGTATGGACGTACCGCCACAGATATACAGATATACCTAAATTACCATTCGTCTAAAAGATCTCATTTCTATTGCATTTATTCTACTTTCATCCTTCTTTTGCCAGTTCCATGCTTCACTTCCATATAAATTAGCATTTTTAGATAGGCTTTTGTTTGCATAAGTGCACCATTCAGTTTGTTGTTTAAATCCTTCTTTCAATATCATAAATAAATTAAATTGTGACCTCAACAACATTTCAATTTGGCTTAGGAAAAACAAACTAAAATTAAATGTGACTAAGACAAAATACATGAATATTGGAAATAAAAAAACACCTACTGCAACAACAGTGGTGATAGATGATGAAACTATAGAAGAAACCTACGAGTTTAAGTATTTGGGTGTCATAATAGATAAAAGACTAACATTTTCCCAAAACACAAAATATGTGACTAAGAAGATAGCCAAAAAAATATCTCTTTTGGGAAGGATTAGAAGATAGAAACATGCAAGACCGTATACAACGCAATAATTCTTCCCCACATCAATTATTGTAGCAGCATTCTGTTTCTGGCTAACGAAGGAGATATGAAAAAATTAACTGTTCTCCAAAATAAATCACTAAGAATAATCCTACGAAGAAGCAGATACACCAAGATAAGAGTGATGCTGAAAGAACTGAAAATGGTGCCGTTTAAAAAAATAATTATCTTTAATGTGTTGTTTCTTGTGCATAGGATTGTTAATGGACACACCTCCCTAGAATTCATGAGGAAGATTAAGAGTAACCAGCATGAACATTCTTATGGGACAAGAAATAAAGACAAATTGAGGCTTCCATTCAGACATACAAAGAAATCACAAAACTCACTAATGTACAAGGCACTGAAGATGTACGAGGATGTTCCGCAGGAGATCAGAAGTGAGAAGAAAATGTGTAGATTTAGAATAGAATTAAGTAAATATGTAACCACACTGTAAAATGAAGATTGTGTTTTTTGTAATGTAACTGTTCTTATTAGGACATATGTATATCCATATGTACTATTTTAAGTTAATAAATAAATAAATATCACTCTCCACTCGCCCATCCTCTTGTATTTTCCACTCCCTTGTATCCTGAGCAATCCGCATTCAGGCATTTCCCGCACTCTTCTGGATATCGCCACACCAACGCAACTGTGTGTGTCCAACTTCATGCTTTGCCGTTCTCGGGCACCAGCACAGCAGTCAGCTTGTCCACTTTTCATCTGGGTCACGAGCGACGTGTCTCGCCCAACGTTACTTAAGGGTTACGGCCAATTTGACGACGTTTTTCGACTTTTGTCAACATACTTCCTAAATATACAAATTCATTCACTTGTTCTAGATTTCCTCCATTGAAGGAAATCGAAAATTATTACATTTCCACCTAAGACGATTAAAATCTGTCAAAAGGAGTATTCCCCATGACACTTTCAAAACTCTTGTAAATTCCTTTGTTGTGTCACGAATTGATTATTGTAATGAAATTTATGCAAACATTCCAAAACAACAAATAAACAAACTTCAATCTGCGTTCAATGCAGCAGCAAGACTCATTAAAGGCATTCCATAAAAGTCCCATATAACACAACATCTCAAAGAACTTCACTGGCTTAAAAGTCCAGAAAGAATTCAGTATAAACTCTGCTGGACAGTCTTCAAAGCGCTACATGGAATGGCACCAAGTTATATATCTGAACTCTGTATAACGGACAGCCTAAATTCAAGGAAATCCACACTTCGCTCGGCAAACTCCTCAGCAATAGGAAGATTAGTTGAGCCAAAGCGTTGCCCCAGTAAAAATTTCGGGGATCGAGCGTTCGCGGTAGCCGTTCCATCAGCTTGGAACAATCTCCCTTCACACCTCAGATGCATAAATGATCCAACAGATTTCAGATCTAAATTGAAAAGCCATCTTTTTCATATTTCATACCCATTTTAAGCGGTCACATTTAGATTTTTAGATTTAAAGCATGTCTTAATGCGCCCTTGAGGTGATTACATCACAAAAACGGCGCTTTAAAAGTTAGCATATTATTATTATTATTATAGATTCAATTCATCAACAAATCATATTGCATGTATACCTCATATATACTAGCCACCAGGACTTGCAGTTCATGCTCATTGTCTGCAAGTAGGACAGCATCATCTGCATACAATAAACAGCTTACTGACATTCCGTTCATTTTGGAACCTATATCCAACCCTTTCAGTTCTTTATTTTCATTCCAAACCCTTCTCGATTCAATTGTAATCTCCTGTTGCTCCTTAAGACAATGTGTACATTATTTTGAATGCTGACCTTGGTGATGTCCAGCAGTGTGGTGTTGAGCACCTGCTGGGCATGCGGGGGCAGGTGGTAGTGCAGCAGGCGGCGCTGCAGGCGTGCCACCTCAGCGCGGTCTTCCAGCTCGCGCAGTAGCCGCCCCGCCCCCGGGGAGGCCCCGGCGCCCCCACGCAGCAACACCACAGCGCGGGACAGCCAACTGCAGCGCTGCGACAGGGACACCGCTGGACTGAAATAAAATTCAATATTAGTAGACATTTTGCGAAAGACGAGGAAGCTAGAGAAGTGTGTCTGGAAAGAATAGAGATACGAGATAAGCTCTACTGGCAAAAGCACAAAAATATTCCTCCGTAAGATCAAGAAGGCAAGAAAGTTCAGGAAAAAATCAACATCGACATTCAAACTCTACCAGATTTTTACCTGCCAATGGGACAATGCAAATGAGCAAACTATCGAGCACGTTCTTCTGCACTGCCTGATTTCTTCAGCGATAGATGGAAACTGGACAAAGAGACCCAGAATAGGGCAGTCCCCCTCAATGACTTTCCGGCTATTCTCATAAATCAATACATACGACTGACATACCAGGAGATGGTTACCACCGTCATCAATAAATTAAATAAAATGAATAAAACACTTTGTATGAAACCACTTCATTTTCATCACCAATTACATAGTAATATATTTCAATGAAAGCGAAAATGCCCGTTCACAATTGAGTTCTGGTCCCAACCCTTATGTTTGGAAGCGAAGCATGAAACTGGCAGAAGAAGGATGAAAGCAGAATAAATGCGGTAGAGATGAAGTCCCTAAAACGTATGTGTGGTAGAACGATGTATGACAGAATTTCAAATGCTGATATAAGAAAGGAGTGTAGAGCGGAAGAAGGTATTATGAACAAAATTATGAAAGGATCACTGTGTTGGTTCGGACATATGGAGCGCATGGATGGAGAAAGAATGGTTAAGAAAGTATACGTTAACAATATAAATGGAGTACAGAGTCGAGGTGGACCGAGGAAAACATGGCATAACCAAATTAATCAAATTTTAAGGGTTGGTCGTGTTAGAAGTCAGAGGAATCGACATACATGTGTGACTCGTTAAATTAAATGGCGTGATGGTTTGTTGTTGTTGTCCTTATAGAGATTACCACCAGCAGGGATTATATTTTAGAAACTAATAAAAAAAAAGACAGTGTAGTGGTCCATTCTTTCTGCTCGTTTGAATTTGGATACAAAAAGATGTAAGTATCGGAAAATAAATTTCATATACTTGATATGAGAATTGTATGCTTACTGTGGTTTACTGGCCAAGTTGTCCAGGATCCGGGCAGCCGCGGCATGGTTGCCACACTTCTCGTAGTATTTCCACAGCAGGTCATACACCTGAATGGCGTCTGGGTTGTTCTGTGTGGTCCTTATGATGAAAGCCTCCAGAGATGGCTCCGACACGTCTATGAGCTCTCCGTAGAGCTGCTTGTTCAGCATCCACTCGTACACGGCCACGTGCAGCAGCTCATCTGGATAGGACAAGCAGTCCACAACCAGCTTTCGAGCCTGCATATTTAAAATTACAATGAGTTCATATAAGAATCAATGTTAATTACAAAATTTGAATGATCTTAAATGAAAAATATTTCATGATAATACTTATAATGCAAACAAAAACTCAAATCTGTCACAATGACATTGGGCGTTTAGTTCACATTTGCGCCACCACCAACATACGTTTGTGGCTCTATAGTGGTGTCATAACGTTTGGAGTATGCAGCAATAAAGCACCCGCAACGTAGTTCATACTCATAAAACATTGTCGTTAATTTTATTTTACTGTGGAAAAGTGTTTATAATAATGCTTAAACGCAAACGAGTCGTACTTTCCATTGAACAATAACTCGAAATAATTGAAAAGTTTTAAAATGGTGCAACCGTTAAGTATTTATTAAATCAATATAATGTTGGTGATCAAACTATACAAGATTAATAATAAAAAGAGAAAATTGATAGATTTTGCGGGAACATCGGATAGTTTATTGCGATGACAACTTTAAGCGCACCATCCAGTTTCTCCGCAGGGGTAGGCAGAGAGAATGGACCGCCATACTACTCTATTCTGGCAAACCTCTCTAGCTTCCTCCACATTCATACAACGAGTCATACACGCACGTCTATTCCTCCGACTTCTAACATGACCAACCTTTAAAATTTTATTAATTTGGTCATGTCATGTTTTCCTCAGTCTGCCTCAACTCCATAATCCATTTACATCATTAACGTATACTTTCTTAACCATTCTTTCTCCATCCATGCGTTCCATATGTCCAAACCATCGCAGCGATCCTTTCATGATACCTTATTCGCTCTACATTCCATTCTTATATCAGCATTTGAGATTCTGTCATATATCATTCTACCACACATACGTTTTAGGGACCTCATTTCTACTGCATTTATTCTGATTTCATCCTTCTTCTGCCAGTTCCATGCTTCGCTTCCATACATAAGGGATGGGACCAGATTTTGATTCTAAGAAATGAAATAAATGTTTTTAGTACAATTAGCAGTGGGACCTGGCAGTTGGCATCTGCAGGAGCCAAACTGGGCAGGTCCTGGAAGGAGTTGGTGGCGGGGCGCGCGCTGGGGAGGCTGCCCATGGGGGAAGTCGGCCCTTCTGCATCCCCCGCTGTGATCTGCTCAAACAGTTGCTCCAGAACTCCCGTCACCTCTCGATACACATCCATCCTGAAATAAAAGTATACATTTTACGCAATCTTTTTCATGAGTTGTAAAACACTATTTTTCCCACTGTTGACTTTTATTTCTCGACGAATTTCATAGATAGAGAGAACAATATTTATAAAGATTTTTTCTTTAAATTGCTCTCCTGATGATGAAGGTGTAAAACCTTCATACATAATTCAGAAGTCCTGAGTGATATAGGTATATTTGTCCAACACAGATTGTTTTATTTGCCACGCTGCAGTACCAACCTGCCAAAGATTATGCCTGTGAGTAGAGCAATCTCTTAGCTTAATCGGATCGCCTCTTGGGTCGATATATTTTGAGAAAGTGGGAGTTGCCTCAGGGATGCAATATCAATGTTATGATTTTTACTAATTCTTACTCTTTTTTTAATGTTTTTTCATGTAATTGCAAACGATTTGGAATTGTATGTCTGTAATGTTCTTCGACGGTAACATTCCTCAAAGTCTGAAACGCAGAATGTATGACCTATGCGTACTTCCAGTATTGACATATGGACCAGAAACGCTAATTCTCACCAAGTTGACCATAAGGAGACTTCGTGTAGCACAAAGGAAGCATGAAAGAGCCATGCTACATGTAAGACTCTCAGTCGGAAGTAACAATGTCGTCGAAAGGGATAGGGAAATGGTCATTTGCGGGACATATTGTCAGATTGGTAGATGAACAATGTACCAGAAGAAACAGAAGGAGACCCCTCAAACGATGGTCTGATGACGTTAAAAAAACTGCTGGTGATTGGATGCGAAAGGTACAAGACAGGAATAAGTGGAGAAGTATGCAGGAGGACGACAATATCTATTTAAGTAAGTAAGTAGGTAATGTTTATGAATATATACATATTTTTTTAATAAATAAAGAGCTGATCCCAAGTAAATGAGATATAGGCATGAAAAATAATTGTATACTTTACTAACCTTTTATAGAAAGCTAGATAGCCTTCTTGGTCGTGGCTGGGCTGGTTGTTCCTGTAGAAGTGCAGGCCTATCTTGCTGGGGTCGATCTTGTCCGCGCAGGCCACGCACAAGTCCACCACGCCGCGGTAGAAGCCCGCCTGGCTGAACTTGGAGCACACCACCGGCAGGTTCACGTGCGGGGCCACGTCCTTGCACAACTTCAACGCATTGTTTAACATCTCCTCCTTCTCGTGGGGGCTGGATTGCTGATTGGCGAATAGTAGGATTTCATTTGCCTTAAACAAGAACAGAACGCACCGATTACAATTTATCAAATTGGCTTTTTGAGACCCTAAAATAAATAAAACTATTAATGTATGATATCAGATAATTTTTGGACCCACACTGGAGGATGGGACTTACAGAATTAAAAGAAACCTTGAACTTGAAGTACTGATTAACCAGGAAACAGTAGTGAGATTCTGTAAGTCTCTGTGGAAAGAATGTCAGAGGGTAGAACACCACAAATTATATCCAGATGGGTGCCCCGCGAAAAGAGACCAAGAGGCAGACCGAGGAAAAGATGGGCGGATTGCGCGGAAGAAGATTGGGAGAAAATGGAAGGAGCTGGGGAATGGAGAGAGATGGCCAGAGACAGAAGTCAGCGGAGGACCGTTGTGGAGGAGGCCAAGTCCCACACCAGGATGTAGCGCTGAGAAATCGTGAATAATTTATTTAAAACAACCAATTTTTTTATAAATTAAAACTTGTCTTTCCACATTTAGTTTTTTTTTTCTCAACTTGTTTTGAAAGTTTAACACCTTCAGCATCGAGAGAACGATATTAACTGAATTTATAGCATTGATGAAGGTATAAAACCTTTGAAATGTGCCGAGAAAAATAAACTTAAATGTGGAATAAGTGTTTTGATTCATAAAAAAAATTCGCCATAATGGAACGCCTCAAAAATGAAAACAACCAAATTTATAATATAATATTGTTGACTTTTTGCACAGTGCTGCTGCGCTATTATCATCTAATAATTTTAATATCTCTATAGATATATAAAATACGGTGTTAAGATTTTCGGTATTCCTCCGTTAACTTTCTTCTTCTTCTTCTTTTTGTCCTGTCACACCTCCGTGGTGCATAGGGCCTCAAGGAATCTTCTCCACCCGACTCTATCGCATGCCTGATGCTTAACATCGTCCCAAGTGAGACCTGCTGCCTGCAACCTCGTCCTGCAGGGTTCTTCTCCAGGTGGCTCTAGGTCTGCCTCGCTTTCTCTTTCCCCCCATAGGGGACCAGTCTAGTGCGCCCAGAGCGATGCAGGCTGGGTTCCGTCTCAGAGTGTGACCGATCCACTGCCATTTGCGCCTAGCGACTTGTTCTCTAATTGGCTTTTCGCCTGCTATGGTCCAGAGAACGGCATTTGACACTATTTGGGGCCAATAGATTTTGAATATTGAGCGAAGGCACCTATTTATAAACACCTGGAGTTTACCAATAACGTCTGCCGTTAACTTTACTTTATGCAAATGTTAAAATTACCTTAGAACAAGCTGCATCCTCGTTTCTGTAAAGATTCGGGCAGACCTCCCTCAATTCACTACTAATACTATCCACAGATGCATTGTCTGTTAGGTATTGATTGATTAAACTTAAAATTAATAATCCGGCCACTTCCTGACCGCCTAGAAGCAACTCTCTGGAACAAAGAAAAAACACATTAAACACAAAACCACCAAATAAAGGGAAAATTATGCATATTTGTTGGAATAAGTTAGTAACAAACCTAAAACTAACAACAAAGAGTGCCATCTTTTGGTCTTGGGGGAGGGAAGCAGCAATTACGTGGAACTGATGCTCACAAAGAATTTTCCATAAACTCAACATCTCACATGATCCATCTGAAAGAAACAGATATTTTTTTAAGTGATAAAAATAAAATATGAGAATGTTCAGGCTGACAAATGCAGGAACATACGAAATCCTATTATATTTTAAAAATGAATTAACCAATTGTAAGACTTTTTTGCATTTGAAAATTATGTATTGGGTCATAAATATTATTCATATCACTACATATTGTACAATGCAAGAACAATCAAATTATTTGCAATTTTTTTTTAATAAATATTGGGTGTTGCGGAAAGTTCAGTCTGTTTTTTTTTTGTACGACTCTTTGCGTTTATCCATTATACCATAGACCTTTTTTCACAGTCATAGACATTATACCATAGACACATTTTCACAGTAAAATAAAATTACGGCTTTAGAGCCACAAATGTACGTTGGCGGTGGTGGCAATGTGAACTAACGCCAAATGTCATTGTGACAGTGGCATTATAAATACTGTTGTGAAATATTGTTGTTTTTATAAAATATTTTTTCAATGACTCAAGTGTCCAGGATAACTTCCCGGTAAACCCGACTCCGGAAAATCGGGAGTGTACTGTATACATAAAAATTATCTATTTCATACAGAAATTAAAATATAAATTATATTTACTTATGAAAATACGCAGGGCATCTAAAGACTGTTTTTCTTTCATGTAAATATCATCCTGTCGTGTAGTGTTGGCATTGATGTCGTGGTTCATACTCCTGCCGAGGACATTTCCTGCCGAGCCCGCCGAGTTCTTGTCTAGGAAAGCTTTTACTCCATACAAGTATTGAAGGACCGAGGCACAATCTCCGCTGGTGATGTTGCTCGATAACTGAAAAATACCATTGTCTTGTACACTCTGTACTAAGAATATTAAAATAAACATTATCCATTATCACGGAGAGATTGGTGTAAATAATATATTTTCAAAACAGATAAACTCAAGACATTCGTAGAACTATCACGATGCTGATATCTACAAGAATTTCTCAAAAATAAAATTGGATTTCATAAAAAAACATCGATAATCAAGTGCGCGTCTTCGAGTGCCATAGTTTATAATTTTGTCAAAAGATGGCGTTAGTACTAATTTGCTATCTAGCTTGCGCGCGCCTAGTAAATGTTAATGAATGGTTGCAGTAAAAGAAGCACTAAGTACCCAAAAAATACAAAAACTAAGTATGCAGTTTAGTTCTATATGTAATATATACCAAAACTGCATACTTAGTTTTTTTTTGTATTTTTTTGGTACTTAGTGCCTATTTTACTGCAATGTAATATTTCGAACACACACGCTGAGTGAATGTTTTTATATGAAATTTTATGATTTTGTTTTTATAAACATCTTAGAGCGTTGACACAGGAGGATTTGTTTTCATATTGTAGAGAATAATCTGTTCTGTCTATATAGTCCAATAAATCATGCCATAATTCTATAATTTGACATTTAATTGCGTACATAGGTATTTGAAAATATGTGCCTCATAGGCGTATAGATAAAACGGAACAAATTAATGCGTTCAAAAGGTTAATGAAACATTAAGTACACAATTCCACCAGCCTAGCTGATGTCGCAATGTGTCATATATAAAAAACATACGAAATCATTGTTATCCACGGTGAATTTGGTGACACACTTGAGCTGCCAGATGGGACGAAGGATGCGGCCTACGAACAGGTACAGGCCCTCGTGCTTGGGGCTGAACTGCAGGGCGGGCCCCACCTCGGGAGCTGGCTGCAGCGCGGCCTGCAGGGATTGGTGCACGCTGGCTGCGCTGCGTCCCACCGGTGTGGACACCTGTCGGGGGCAGAAGTGTGGCGAACCTAACAAAAAAAAATTATATTATAATTATATGTTACACATATCCATCTCTATTAATAACCTTGCTTACTTAGTGACCAGTGATGTGCGAGTTAAATCCTGTTACATTTCAACCTACACATAAAACATATTCTACATGAAAGAGTATAGTAGCTATCCGTGGCTATATCCCACAGAATTTCATTTGGGAATCTTGGGTAACAACTCTCTGTAACTTCTAAGAGATGGATTTCTCATAACCCATTTTTTTAGATTAATCGGGGGATATTTCAAGAACTCAGCTGTACTGGAGGGTTTTGGCCTTTTTGTTTTTGATGGACAGGGCCAGCATAGATTGTTTTACCTACCCGCCGCCAAAACCAACCTGCCTCTGGTTACACCACTTGGAAGAGCAATCAGTCTGCTGAACATGATCTCCTCAGAGATCGACAGCTTTCATATTAGTGAAAGTACATTCAGAAGATAAATACTCTTACTCTTGACTTTAGAGTATCTTGTCTTCCTTAGGTCGAACCATCTCTCATGTGCTCCTGGTTGTTTACTTGTTAAGTACAGTAAAAGTCCATTAATTCGAACAACGATATTTCATAATTCGAAAGTCCAAAAATTTACTTTTCATAGTAAATTTTACCGTTAAATCGAAATATCGCGTATTTCGTAATTCGTTATGTTTTTCATCAAAATGTACTTAAGATTTCTAATAATTCAAACAAGACATCAATATAAAGTGAAATATCACATGAGAAAGAATCAGGTTCGAGCGCTTACATACATTAGCGCAAGCGAGATAAATATATATTACGTATTTCTCTTGAAAATATCACACGGTAAAAAAGTGCAAAGCGATAAAATGAGAACTCTATGTAAAAAGGATATCTTCATTACATATATATATATACATATATATACTCAGCATCTTTCATTTCTATAAATTAGCAATATTTCTTTCACAAATTATTTGGAAAAATTCCAAAGCTAGACAAAGTTTTTTTGTTGAGACATTACTTCAGAATGAGTATATAAAAAGGAAGAAAATTAATAAACTTAAATAATAAAACAAAACGAAAAACGTAAAAACTATATAAAAACGATCGCGAATGTCAAGAGCGTTATAAATCGAGTCGAAAACCGAATGATAATGATAGGTCAAAAACGGCTAAAATTGAAAGATGTCCGCTAATCACCACGTTGGGCGCTGTACGCTGATCAATCGCAACGACGCTCGCTGACCAATCTTGACCGAAATAATGAGTCAAGCGCGCGTAACTTGCGTATTTTTAATATTTTCGACGTACAATGTGCCAAAACGTACTAAAATATAAAGGGACTGAAATAATTACACGCAAATGGCAGGAAAGCGTAAAATCCGGGTTTCACTGTATTCATTTTTATATACGTTTTTTTTATTCGTATGAGATGCCGGTCTTAATAGGATTCCTTTAACCATTAAAAAAGTTTATTTCAAACCGCCATTAGACCCACAAAAACGTCGTTATGTTATCCAAACTCTATTGTTATTATTATTATGAACACTTGACGTTATAATTATTACTTTGACAGAACGAAAAAATGGCCGCAATGTTCCAAGCCGTCGCCATTTGGCGCAATTTTTTTTTTTTTAGCGATTGCGTAATTCATAAAACAATTTTTTTTGGGAAATTTTTTTTCCCTTGAATTTCGAATTAACTAACTTTTACTGCATATCTTTCCCGCAGCGTTTGACTTTAGTCAAACATTTGATAATGCCTTAGGAAGGCGAAACATGTCATTCTATAAATTATAATAAAACTTCTAGAAAACAAATGTTTTCATTTGTATTTACTCTTTAATATGGAGATTTACATCATTGTTCAAGGAACAAAATAAAATTAAAAAAAGATTTCAGTCAGATAAATAAGTCGTGCACATCGGGATCGTAAGAGTTTGTTTATTGATTCTTTGATTTTTGAAGACGATACTGATATAATCAATTATTGCTATAATGAGTTTGTAAGAAAATGTAATTTTTTTAAAACGACATTTTGACGACGAAAAAGCCGCATAGCAATGACAGATAGAGTAAAATTTGGTTAACAGTCTAAGAGTTAAATATTAATAAGGTGTTGTGTCTGTGAATATACAAATACAAAAAGAAGCCAAGTGTACTGACCGGGGAAGTGTGAAGCTGTGGTGGAAGAAGCTGGTTGCCCCCCATACAGGAAGTAGGCGCGTGTGGCTGCTTCCGCCACGGACCCCTGCTCTCCGGTCGCACAAGCCAGCACCAGACACGTGGCGCATGCCTGCTCCTCACGTTGCATCTATCATCAATTCATATTTCCCATTTATCGATCCTTTTATAACGCATTACATTTTATTTTTATATTTGAATTAGACATTGTTTGCCTCTAAAAGTTAAGCCCGGCAGTAAGTAATCTTCTTCTTTCGGTGCCGTGTCAGGTCCCCCCATCGTTGGCGATCACTACAGCAAAGGCATCTCTATCCTGCGCCACTTGGAACAGGTTCTGAACTCTTGTTATTCCTGTCCACTCTTGGATGTTCTGTAGCCAGGATAGCTACCTTCTACCAACTCCCCGACGTCCCTCCACCTTACCCGTTAATATCAGTTGAAGGAGGTGGTATTTTTCTCCCCTTAGCACATGACACAAATATGAGACCTTGCTAATTTTCACACTTGACAACAGCTCTCTATGGCTTCTTACGATATTTTTCTCCATTCTTCCATCTCTTGCAAATATGTTTCCCAGATAAACAAATTCGGTAACTTGCTCGAATTCCTCACCGTTCGTGCTTTGCAAAGCGGAAATTAACTAACTTTGGCCAAATTTCTTTCTTTAGCCTTTTGTGTATTATTTACAGCCAAGTACTGTGTGCTAGTTGGAATGATGTCCGATTTAACCTTTACTGTGTGGCTGCCTACAAAAATGGTTTCATATTGCCGTACACTACATTTGCAGCTCATATATGAACGTGTCTAACAAATCTTTCTATTTAAGTTCCTGCTACTAAATTGTGCTTATGCACAATTTAGTATTATGATGAAATAGGACCATCTGTTTGAGCTGTAAATGTTGACAATTACAGTTCAAGACAATTTTATTTACTTCAGTCGCACAATGGAGGTTAAATAACTTTAGGAGGCAGCCAGATAAACTAGAGTTCTAATGCTTCTGATTGAGAAAACGTTTATGAAAATCAATGTACATTTTCTATTATATTTGTTGTTAGGTTACCTGGAAAAAGGCTTTGACCAGCGGCGAGTCGGCTCCGTGACTGTCCAGCAATAGCTGGCGCAATATGTCTGCGGGCTGCAACTGCTGCAGGAGGTGCGCGCCCGAGCCCGTCAGCACCACCCAGCGCGTGGGCCCGCACATGTGTTGCGACCCCACTGACGGCTCAACTAAACAATTCATTATGAACATAATTAAGAACCACTCTTGAAAAAATGTATTAAAGCAGAATGTGTACAAGAAACATACATCAGAAGTGAACGGTTACAATGTCATAAAAAATATTTCATTGGGATCTATATAAGGTCAAATATTTTCTAAAGTAAAAATTTAATTAAATAGCATTATTTATTTCACACATTTGAATAAGGCACAGAAACATATGACAGATACAACAACAAACCATCACGCCGTTCCACCGCAGGGGTAGGCAGAGAATGGACCGCCACACCACTCTATCCTGACACACCTCTAGCTTCCTTCGCATTCATACGAGTAATACACGCACGTCAACTCTTCCGGCTTCTAACATGATCAACCTTTAAAATTTTATTAATTTGGCCATGCTATGTTTTCTTCGGTCTACCTCGTTCCGTACTCCATTTGTATCTTTAACATATACTTTTTAACCATTCTTTCTTCACCCATGCGCTCCATATGTCCGAAAAATAGGAACACTTGAATAAAATTGTTACGTATATTACCATAGTCTATATACGTAATTATATAAACACATTAAGATTTTTTAGACGGATATTAACAAAGATAAATGACCCTTATTTGTGGGGGCATATACATATATTTGCCACCTTCCTATAAAGATCTTTGTGGCCGAGTGGGGATTCCTTTGATTGCTACCCCGAATATCCCAGGTTCAATTCCCGGAGATGGCAGTGTGATTGTCACACTGTCTTTGGTCTGGTGCAGAATTCACGTGACAATAAAATGGCTATAGATTAGCCACCTATCACATGTCACGAGAATCAATATGATAGCTATACCCTTTATTAATACCAATTGATTTGGCTCGCGCTCTAATGATGTAAACAGCGATTCAACAAAATAATAAAAGGTTTAAACACTGTTTCTTCCACTTTTGAGTTTAGATTTTTCAAAGTGTTTCAAAGATTTTATACCTTCATCATTGGGAGATTTAAAACATAGATAGATGAGTAAAGTACTGATGACATACTTGCGTGCTGCAGTGCGGGTGAGAGGGAAGTGGTGGGAGGTGGTAGAGCACGACGGAGAGCCCAGCAAGGTCCATCCAGAGGCTGCAATGCCGCTTCCTCTCGGGCCTTTGCCCCCGGCCCTACTCCCGGAGACCCTGTGAGGCACCAGAGCAACTCGCTGTCTGCAGAAGCCGATGATATCATCAGAGCTGTTCCTGAAATTTCAATGTACGCAAATCAACAACATTGTCTATGCTCCATTGAAGAACATGCGGATGGCGCCATCAATGATTGCACAATCTACAAGTTCTTACCGATTATCTCGGCAGACGTCGAGAGTTTGCCCACCCTTCTAAACTTAATCTAGCTAACTAACCTTCCAACTCTAACCTTCTAACTCTCTTGTAAAAAATCGAGTTAGTCATACCCCCGAAAATATATAAAAATACATAATTGGATGATACAAAAAAATCATTTGTCACACATAATCGTTTGTCGACAACCCTCGTGGCCAAGTGGTAAATGCTTTGACTGCAAACCCGAAGGTCCCGGGTTCGATTCCCAGAAATGGCAATGTGTTTGTTACACTGTCTTTGGTCTGGTGCAGAATTCACGTGACAATAAAATGGCGATAGATAAGCTACCTATCACATGTCACGAGAAACAATATGATGGCTATACCCTTTACATCGATTTGGCTCGCGCTGTAATGATGTAAAGAACGATTCAACAAAATAATAATAATAAGATCTTGTATTTTTCTATTTAACAGTAAACATAAGGTAAAAGAATATAAAATAATGTTTTGGCACATATAAAAGAATATTTTGAACTTTTTTAGTGAATATGAATTTATAACATACCATTATTGTAAGTGGCGGTGTGCACCTGTTTGGGTCTGATCATGGGAGCATTCGCTGCGAACCCTGGTGGCAGGCGCACATGCAGCAGCTTGAGACACCGCGGCCTCTGGCACACCGGCCCGTTCGGAGTCATTCTGCAGACAAATGTTCAACATTAAAGAAAACTAAGATTTTTCAAATTTGTTACCGCAAGACTCGATTAAGGGCCACCATATTCTGTTCCCAGAAAACAATTGACATCTTTATCTCTATTGAGATACAATTAATTCTTATAAAAAATAAATTATCCGCAATGGGTAAAATCCAGTATTTGTCTGCAAGAATTTGTATACATTCAAAATGTTGTATAAAATAACTGGTCCAAGTTAAAAACATAAAAATTGGAGAGACATCTCCAGGCGTAATGTAGTACTTTATGATTTGCAGAGACTCTCACAGTGCATTAATAAAGATTTTCTGCTTAATGCTTCCCAATCTTAATAGATGACGTTAGTGTAGAGTGAACTAAAAAAATGTTAAGATAAGCGCAGCATTCTAGCATACATACATTTTCCAAAAATTTGGCAGACGTGGTGGTCGTAAGAAGGACGGAATGGGGAATGTTGTTAAACATAAAGCGAACGCTCAACCCAACCAATGACAGGTCATAAGTCTTGTTAGCGCCTCGGCCACCATATTCTGTTCCCAGAAAACAATTTACATCTTCGTCTCTATTGAGATACAATTAATCCTTATAAATAAGATAACTCTTTTAATGGTGTTTTATTACATGTGTCTGTCAAAAACCATAACCAAAACCAACCTTGCAAAGGCGTGTTAGGCTTCGTGAATACATTTTGTACTTTATTTTCTCAGGTCAATTGTTACTGTCATATAATTTAGTCAATGTTGGTAACTCATCATGCTAATATCGGAAAATTCTAGATCTCGTTTCTTGTGAAATTTTGAATGAATTGATCATAATCAAATGGAACATATTCTTATTCTTCTTCTTCCTGACGCTATCCCAACTCATTGTCTGTGTTGACTGTTGGGGTCGTCTCTTCTCAATATCAGGATGTACTTCTTACGGTTCCGAGTATCGACTTCACTCAAGCCATTTCTTCGCAAGACACTATTGCAATGAATCATCCACCTGTTCCTAGGTATTCCTCTGAATGGTTGACGAGGAAGATTCACAGACAAATGGAAAATATGTAAAATCTTAATATTAAAATAGTGATACCATTATTTTTAACCACTTACATGTAAAGCGCTGACTTGAAAAAAAAATACACATTAAACTGGCAAAAGAAGGATGAAAGTAGAAAAAAATACAATAACATTAAAAGTCAGACGAGTTAATTTGAGTTTACGCGCATACAAATGCCTGTCCCATAATATTTTGACAATACCAATGAAGAAACAGTAGTTTGAGAATGCCCTCGCAAGGCGAAACAAATTTGTCACAATTTATATAATTTATATAAATTAAATCCAAGTAAAACCACTAAACAATCGTGTTTACTATTCGTCACCTGAGAGTAAGAGGGTTCCAACTAATAAAATTTCACATTTGGCTTTTTTCTTCTTGAAAAGGGTTCTTACTAACCTTATCTATATGTACAATTAAAAAAAACATGTAATAGTATTGTCATTTTGATGTTACGAAAATAATCAAGTTCCATCTGATCATTCAAAACACACGATTCACCGAAGGATTCATTTAAACTTAGAACTTTATTATCCCAACTGTCGCCATAGAAAATTTACACGCTTCTCGGTAAAAAAGTTTCATCTGCTTCAGATGGAACCCTTTTATTCCAAGATACACACCCGAAACCAACAAAACTTTGACTTAAATTTTCTCAGCTTTTTACTTTTGACAGTTGGAACCTTCTTACTCTCAGGTGACGTATTATTAAATTTAAAAAAAAATGGGATTAGACTTCAAAGCTATATGAATAACAATAAAAATAACTAAATAAGATGTATTAATATGTAAGAATAAAAAAGTTCTTACTGTACACATCCAGTAGAGAAGTATAATCGCACGCCACATTGTGTGATGGCCACCAGATTCAAATAACGCGATTCTCTCTCCTCGATGGGTGATATGGCAACGATGGGTCTGAAGTTGGCACCTTCTAGGGTTCTAAAAAGTAAGAGAGAAATATTACAATACATGCAAGAGCGTTTCAAGAATTCTATCTATAAATTTTCAGTGCAAACTTTGAGTTCAAAACTAATCACTTTTTATGAAAAAAACAATCTAAATCAAGTCAAGATTTCAAAGATATTTAAATACAGTAGAACGTCGTTTATCCAGGCGTCAGTTAACCGGAACGTCAATTATCCGGATAAGCCGAGATGATGAAGCCCAAAAAAAAGACGAGGAAATCTTGTTAAAAAAATACTTTGATTATTTTTCCAATACTGTTGAGTAATGTAAGCCTTTTTATGTACATGTACTACATACATACATACCTGTTTTTGCTTATTTTGAAAAACTTATTTTGCTAAAAGAATTAGTGCCTGTTTGATTATCCAGAAAAATCGGTATCCGGAACGCCTCTGGTCCCAATTTAAACAATAAACAATAAAACACTTACTTGACAATGTCTGTAGCAAGACGCACAATTTTTGACTGCGATAGTTGGACTATTTTCTTGATGGAGTCACCCTCAGGCCCGAGGTCATAAACAGTGATGGAGCCTTTCTCACCGAGGGTATACAGGATGTGACGGGCGTTGTCAACCTCGATACGGTTGATGGGATCATCATCATAAAGAGCCTCATTCAGGAAGGATGGCATCAAAAAGGAGAGGGTACCGGTAGAGTGATTCACTTTTTTACAATGTTTCCCGAACCAGCCCAGCTGCGCCTATAATTTAAAAATTCATTTATTCACAAAGTGAAATATAAACTAAAAAAGGTTAAATCAAAATGTACAGTTTGTACATCTATTTCATAAAAATAGGCCATGCTGGAGGGAGTTGGTGTTTTTGTTCCCGATAGATATCTCCAACATCGCCAGCATAGATTGTTTTACCTACTGACCGCCGGAACCAATCTGCCTCTGGTGATACTAGTGGGAGGAGAACTGAACACGATCCCCTCGGAGATTGACGTCATTCATATTAGTGAAAGTACGTTCAGAAGACAAATACTCTTGACTTTAGAGAATATCTTGTCGTCCTAAAGTCGAACTATCTCTCATGCATTCCTAGTATTTTACCTGTTCTTAAATAGACGCCTTAAACTGTAAACGTTTGTAATGTTTTTTGAAAAAAAAAAAACTGATGTGTATTTAAAAGTAATGTACAAACCAGAAACCATTCAATGTTATTTTAATTCCATACTACAAGAGTTTAGAATATGTCACCTGGTATGTGATTTCATAAAGGCAGCCGTCCTTGCCCCCCAGAAAGATACGTCCAGAAGCTGTAGCCTGCACCACTGACATGGATACGCCATCCGTGGGCAGCACAAACACAGGCTCTGGCACCAAGTGCATCTCCTCCAGGGCACCAAGCGGTCCATTGCATTGGGAATTGGAAAACGTTACACCTGAAGATATAATTGATTTATAAAATATAAACCAGGAACACCACATAATAATAATTCCCTTCATAAACAAAAAAAAATATTGGTGAAGTTTTTTAAAACACCTAATTAATACTGTTTAAATAATTGATTAAGATCCCATAGGGTGTGGTTGGCCCATGTTGACATGGATTGGACTCATTCAAAGGAATCTCAAAAGAGACCGGACCGGTGAGCCGGATTTGACCGCGGCACACCTGCATCCGGCTCACGGCACACCGGTTGCCAGCCATCAATGCCATACTGCCATAAATTGGCGAACAGAGCACATTAACAATTTCAACGTGTTGTTGAAGCGTGTAACGTTCCATGGAGAAATGTCAAGACTAAATTAGTATTCTTGTCAAATTTGAATGACAGCTATCGCTTTACCAAAATGGCTGCTATACGCTATCAATCTTTGAGCGTCCCTATTGAAAAACCCTTTGACCACCAGGATACACCACCTGCAGCGAAGCCACGGTTGCCATTAGGCCGGAATTATATTCCATACATAATGTCATTGAATGTCCTATAACTTTTTTTTTAATTGTGGCAATATCATTTAGACAAGTTGTTTTATTTAATTTCAAAGTTCGAGCGCTCTTAATGAAAAACCCCATACATAATGTTATATTTACCTAGAACTACGATTTTAACAGTCGTCGTGAGAATGAGCAAGTATTTAACAAAGTTTTGAAACACTCCGGGCTTCGGTTTGATCAGCCCCACGCTCACAATGGTCTCCCCGAGCCCATCGAAGTAAGCTACATCTGTGCCGTGCTCGTACGCCCACACGTAGATGTCGCTGTCGATGGTGAGCCAGGCGCGGTTTATTTCTGGGAAGAGGCCGAGTGTGTACTGACATTCTAAATCTGTGCAATGCGTTAAGGAATATATGCAATACAATTTTTAAAATTTATATTTGATTATCTAGTCCCCTAATTTTTCAGTAGAAGACTTCCACAGTATCCATATTTAGATTCCTGGTGGGCATCTTCAACGGTGATAGCGCTGATTTTGTGATGCCATAAATATTATTGTATTTGTAGAAAATTGCATGTATTTAAATTTGAAAAATATACTACACATAAAATAAATTACATATTTGATTACAGTTTATCTAATTAATGGTGGTTTGGACACATTGAAAGAATGGTAAAAAAAAAATAATAATAAAAACTATATGTTAACAATGTAAATGGAACTAGAAATAAACGAAGACCGAGGAAAACGTGTCACGATCAAATAAATCAAATATTGAATGTCGGTTGATCAAATAAATCAAATATTGAAAGTGCCACGCGAGGCATCGGAGAAATCGATGTGTGTGCATGACACGATGTTAAGGAAACAAGAAGTATATTAGGAAAGCCTTTACATCATTATAGCGTGAGCCAAATCAATGTAAAAGGTAGCTATCAAATTTATTCTCATGACATGTGATAAGTAGCTAATATATTGCCATGTATATACATGTACATCCTCCCAGTACCGACATAGGGGTTTAAAATAATCACATTCACAAAAAGAACAGTACAGAAACTCCGAGTGACCCAGCGGGCAATGGGGAGGAGGATGTTGAACATCAGTCTGCGAGAAAGGAAAACGAAATGATTGGATCAGAGAAAGGACCAAAGTCGTCGATGTAGCATGTAAAATATCTTCCTTGAAGTGGAATTGGGCCAGCCATATAGTGAGAACAACGGATGATCGGTGGACCAGATGCACACTGGAGTAGTGACCGAGAACCGGCCACAGAAACCCGGACAAACTACAAGCAAGATGGTCTGATGACATCAAACAAGTGGCAGAAGGTCAACGGCACAGAGTGGTGAGAGAAAAAAGTGTTGTGAAAGTCGGGAAGGGTGGCCTACGTCCAACACTGGTCAACTAATGGCTGATGATGATAGTATTAGAAATATAATGTAAAGGATACGTCCGAAGTGCTCCATAACCTCAGGTGGGAGAGGCACCTTGCCCACAGTACGAAGCTGCGAGGGCATATGCAACCCAAGACTCGACAGATTCTGGTAGTCTTGGTCGTTCAGCCCACTCACAGTCGGTGTATTAAGTGTACCGGCTCCAGTCATCTGTAAAAATATTTGATTATTTAATTTTATTTATAATGAACGAAAACCAATGCTTGTGATGCTTGCGAGTGGTTTGTAGGTATCGAATTGAAAGCAGAATTTGTTCGATTAAGTGTGAATATTTTTATAATATCTGTGAGAAATGTTTAAAATAAAATAATGTTCTTACCTCAACAAAAGAAAATGTGGAATTGTCGGAAACAATCTTCATGTCGAGAGATCTTCCAGCTAATTCTAAAAGCTCCATTTGTAAACTAGCGTTGTCCAACTGCGCGCCGCTTCTGTCCACAGCGGTCATGTTGTTACATACTTTATACAGAGACATGATAAAATGAAAATATCTGAAAATAATAAAATTAAATATTATAAGCTAAATTTACCAGAAAATAACACTTAAACGCTAACAAACAATCCTTGAAATATAACACAAATGTAATATTTTACCTAAATAAAAAAGTTTTAATACCGGCTCCCACAAAAATGACAGTTTCCTCAAAGGTTATGTTTGATTTATCAAATAAGAAGAGGTAAAAAATACATATTTTTCAAATTAAAATAAATATGTGATTAAGACATACCAAAACTTAAGAAAATCTGTTTATATTAACATTTTATTTTTTTAGAAATTACCAAACACTACTGTCACTTTTTCAAACAGATTTCACGCGGCATCGAGAATACGAAATCAGTACGAATAACGACCATGTAGCCCAATGCCGTCTTGAAAGTATTTACGAGGCCGCAAGCAAATAGATAATATTTTCAACATGGAGCTTTTCTGGGCCGTTAGTACGTGTCTCGTGCCGTGATCTCGTATTTTATTTCGATTATAAATGTGAAATTAATGTAAAATATGACTACGATCGTATTATTACTCCTTGTTACAAACATTTTAATTTAATACATTTGTATTTCAGCAGTGCCGGTATGTAAATTTTACTCTACCTAACCTCTTTCCTCGTGCCGGACCATTTGTAAAGTATGTATATGCATTTCTTTCAGTGTGTTTACTTTATAAAAGTACTAGTTATATATTGAACGCACATTGAATTGTAAAATATAGTTTGTATACAACATTGGTATGTAAAATTAATATAGCCATGTTTTATGGCATACTCAGTGAGATTGCATTAAACAATTTTTACATGACAGAAAATACGTTTTCTCTCTGGAGGCTTGTTTAATCTTAATTGAGTTTAATTTTAATTAGTGATAAGACAGTGAAAAAACAATAATAGTGTAGTGACAATGTTGTGAGGCTGCGGTAATTTTTATTCAGACCGAAAATAGTTTTTTTCCCTGGTATTGCCATTAACTTTAAATACTGCCGACCGGATATGGCGATCGACAACACGCGCGGCCATGTTTTGACAATGGAAGTCGACATAAAGGACCGGACTCGGACCGCCGCGAATTTGGAAATCAGAATCTCGAGGAGGTGGACGTACCGCTCCCCGGCGCCCCACTGGTCGCCGACGCTTGCGCCAGCCAAGGGCGCTCCCGCCCCGAGACCACGCTTCTGAAGAACCGGATACCGCCTTTCGCTTCCACGCTCTTCCCCATCGTCCGCCTCGCACGTCTCTTGTGGTATGGACGGAGGAGGATGCCAAGCGGCCTGACGCGGTCCATCGCCGTCCACCTCGACGCCATCAGCAGCCAGGTGCCGGCTGCCTCGCCCGAGGCCAGGTCGGCTCTAGCATCCACGGCTCTCTCCTATCGTCTGCCTCGTACGTTCCTTGTGCGCGGATGGATGAACGCAGTCCCAACTCGGCGCTGCTGTCCCGAGGATAGCAGCACTATGCAGTAAATTAAGTAAGCTGGCCAGCGGATAGCATGTAAGTCCTGTTTAGATCATAAGATATCTTTATTTTTGTATGTAATTTTCAATAAATGTAATTTGTAAATAGTAAATATTGGTTTCAATCTCACATCATAATACATCCCGGAGCATATCTCATATAACATAATGTTAACTTTGGCGAATCACATGGGCAAACGTTAGGAAGTTGTCGAGATCGGGAGTGAATTTCGATTAAATTCATCTTTCACCCGTGCCACCTTCACTGGCGACCTTTCCCCCCTAACAAAATGTATAAAAAAAAATCTCTCGATATAACCTCAAAATTCATAATACTCGTACATTAACTTCATTCATAGTAATAATAAAGGGTGTCCGGTGGCAGATTTAGGATTTAAAATTTGAATAAAAAATAAACTGTAAAAGATATACATTTATTTCAATAACTATTACAAAGAAGAGAAGTGCGGATTTTATTTCTTAAAAATTATTTTGTCTAAATGTAGACCGTCACGTCGGACACACTCTTGGAATCTGGCCTCAGTATTCCATGCCACTCGCTGGAGAAGTGACGTCGGGATGCCACTAAGTTCGCGAACGATATTTTTTTTAGTGCAGAGATGGTCGCGGGGTCGGTTTCAAACACTTTACTTTGGAGGTACCCCCATAGAAAAAAGTCCATAGGAGTGAGATCTGGCGTATCAATCCATTCATATTTATTAATTTTCATGAAAAATTATAGCAAAATGGTTAACACACATAACCAACTAATTAACCCTCACACCGTCTCATTGAAGGAGTAGGCATAAAGAATAAACCGCCACACTGTTCTTTCCTGACGACACACTTCTCTTGATTCCTCAACGTTCATAAATATGCATGCACGTCGATTTCTCCGACTCTTCACGTGGCCGACATTTAATATTTGATAACACACTCAATGAAAATAAACAATAAAATGAGCATTTCACGATTAAATT